>JAYMTP010001447.1:0-24020 GCA_036897365.1 Geranium brycei | reverse complement strand
GCCGAGAGGGCTCACCAGAAGAAGATGAGGAAGATCGCAAAGCGGGAGAAGAAGCTCATGAGGCCCGGGTTTGAAGGCCGCAAGGAAGGCTTCATCAACGGAGGTAAATCTTGAATGAAATTGGGATGAAATGCTATATGAGCTCAATGACCCTTTATTGTGTTTTTGTTTTTAGTGTTTTGTAGCCAAAACTTGATGGCCATGTTTGAGTTTTAGGAAGTTTTGTATGATTTGATCAACCCATCAGCTCTTGTGCCTGTTTCAATTAGTTATAATCACTTTCAATTACAATCTGGATTTGGTCATATGATTTGCGAGTTCTTTTGTTGATGATATACAGTTGGATTTGGCAAATCTTAGGGTGAGTCATCTATCTTCTGAATGGAATTGGGATGAAATGCTATAATAGCTCAATGACCCTTTCATTATGTTTCTGTTCTTAGTGTTTTGTTAGCCAAAACTTGATGACCATCTTTGAGATTTAGGAAGTTTTGTATGAAATCAGGTCATGTGATTTGCAAGTTCTTGTGTTGATGATACCCAGTTGTTGAGTGTTCAGATTTCTGTAAACATCTGTGTTAAAGAAGGCTGGTTCTGCTGCATGATTCACACTGAGTGAAGCATTTGGCATCAACACTCCATGTTGACTGAAACATGTGTTACTGTGTAAGAGTATAGTTGCATTACTTATCTCCCTGGTACAGTTAAACTCCAAATTGATATGGTTGGGAGCTTTGTGTACCTTAATTCATTCAACCGAATTGATCAATTTGATTTAAAGAAAACCAAAACCAAATCGATGGAATTCGTTTTTTGAACATGCCGGCTTTTGGGGTTTTTTTTATGAATCGAGTTTTAGTAAATTATCACATTTTATACCGTTTTGACTTACTGAATTTTGGTTGGATTTTCTTTATACCAATTTTCATGAAATTCTTATATTTTGGGCCGGTCTTGGTATTTCACTTGTTTTTTGCTGGTTAAATATTTGAGGCTCAATTAGTAAAGATTGATGACTTAAAATGAAGCATGTGTTTAAATCGACCAGTTTCAGTTTGGTTTGGTCTTTTATAAGATTTTATTTTATAAATCAAAATCGAACCGATAGAGTTTGCTCGATTTTAAAGAAATTCTATTTGATTATTTGGAATTGAATAGCAACAAAAGATAAATAACATACGTAAGTGAATAATGGGTGGACACATGACAACGTGAATCGATATGATTTTTACCGATTAACTGGCAAAATTGAGTTTTGAACACCAAAAGCAAAGTATAACCGAATAGTTCTCTTGAATTCATAATTGAAATCAAATCATTAATCACATTTTTATTTTTTCGATTCCGAATTCAAAATGAGCATCCCTACTTATTCGAGCCTAACTAAAATAATTTTCTGAACTGGAATTCCGATAATTTTAAATTATTATTATTTTATAGTAATGAAATAGAGAGATGATAAGTTGATGGGCCTTGTCATAAAGTCCAGCCCAACCCATCAGCTTATAGATATACACAAAACAGTGATTAACTGGCTATGGAGGATATTCATAATCCATGGAAGCTCTGCAACCACAAAAATTACCTGAATTAACACTCACACCAAAACAAAAAATCAAAATCAAAAATCAAAACCAGAAAGAGTAAGAGAAAAAATTCTCAATCTTGTGGTCTACATTTGAAGTGTGTTCATGTGAGCCTCTCTCTCAGCCCAAAGCTGAAACCTTTCCTCCTCAGTCCCAAGCCATGGCCATGGCCACTCTCTCGCCAATCAAGCTCCAACCCCACAGATCATCGATACCCACAACCCCATTTCTGGGCAAGAAGCTCTCCGTCAGACCCTTCTCGAAGGCCCAGGTCACGGGTTCGAGGCCGGGGCTGATCGTCTCCGCCGGAGCCGATCTGGTCCACGCGGTCCAGGACCTGTTCGTGGGCGTGGGAGTGGGTCTTCCCTGCACGGTGATGCAGTGCGGTGACGTGATTTACAGGAGCACGCTCCCGAAATCGGACGGCTTGACGGTGACAGTTCCTGGTGCGATCTTGGCTCTGGGGACTCTCTCGTACCTCTGGGCCACTCCTGGTGTGGCTCCTGGGTTCTTTGATATGTTTGTTCTTGCCTTCACTGAGAGGATTTTCAGACCCACTTTTCGAAAGGTCGGTGATTACTTGAGTTTTTGAGCCGATTGGGTTCGATTCCATTCCATTTCCATATTGGGTTTGTAGTTAATTTTTTGTTGAATCCATTTTCTAATTCATTTTTCAAAAAAAAATTGGTTATATGTAACATGTTTTGATGGGATTTTGTAGTTGGGTTTGGAGAATTATGTTGAGGCCTGTTGGAGTTGAGCCCTCAAATCAGCTTAAACTTTATGTTTGAACTGATCTTCCAATATGGGATTGAATTTAAAAGTTTAGTATTGGCACTCAACTATATGGTTAAGATTTTAGTTGAATTGATCTTCTGATATAGGGTTTATGCATTTATATCGTATATGTATATAATTCATTTTTGGTTGAATCCATCTTCCAATATGTATGTGTGTGTGTGTATACTGAGTATGTGGCTATTTTGAAAGGCCAGTGCTTATGTGATTTTTTGAGCTAACTCAATTCCATTTCCAATTCCATATTGGGTTTCGAGTTTTAGATTGTGTTGGGTTAAATGAACCTCGAATCAGTTTAAGTTTTTTTTGTTGAATCCGTCTTCTAATTCGCTTTTCAAAATGTTAGCTGATTTTAACCTGTTTTGATTAAATTTTATAATTGGGTGTTGGAATTAAGCCCTTTCAGCTTAAGCCTTATGTTGAACTGATCTTCCAATATGATATTAGATTAAAAAACCTTTACTCCAAAATAAGTTTAAAGTTTTAGAATATGTATACTAGTATGGGTGTTATACATGTATATTGTGTATGTACCTAATTCGTTTGGTTCTCACTCCAGGATGATTTTGTTTTGGGGAAGAAGTTGGGCGAGGGAGCTTTCGGGGTGGTCTATAAGGTTTCGTTGGCTAACAAGTCTAAAGCAAAGGTATCGGAATTTGGGTTCACGATGATTGTTCCCTGTGAATTTTTAGCATTTCTATTTGCCTCACATGCTTCAGTTCCTTTACTCTAGCACTTTCGACGACGTTGTCTAAACATTGTTAATGCTTTTGTCAAGCAGGCACTACTTTTAGTAGTGACTCGAGTTTGGTTCAATTCGAGGGAATTATATAACTTCAAACTAAAATTATTTTGCCGCGTGATTTTTAATACATCTCTTTTGGATTTTCCGTCCCCTAGAAAGAAGGCGACCTAGTCTTGAAAAAGGCTACAGAATATGGTGCAGTTGAGATTTGGATGAATGAACGTGTACGAAGGGCGTGCGGGAACAGCTGTGCTGATTTTTTATATGGCTTTCTTGAGGTGTTATTCTATTACTACTACTTATAATAGATTACGAGATTTTCTTTTGTAACTCATACTCTTTGCCCTTGTTTAATCTTGTCGTGGAACTAATTATTTTGAAACTGGCTTCAGAATTCTTCGAAAAAGGGGGCTGAATATTGGCTCATATGGCGATTCGAAGGTGAAGCCACACTTGCGGATTTGATGCAGAGCAAAGAGTTCCCATACAATGTAAGTACCTTTTTACTTACCAGCCTCTGCGATCATGTTACTTGTAGTAGTACGTATCAAACTTAAATAATGTATTATAATTGATACTCTTATCGGTACTTTTTATTTTTTAAAGGATATGAATGTAGCAAATATTAATGTGTTTATAGCTTAAATATATTTTTGTATTCCATATAATTCTTGATTGTATGTGTGTGTGTGTATGATTCAATAAAAATAGAAATAGAAAAATGCAAACCCAATTAATCCCCGATTAGTTCCCAGAGAGGCCCTATCCACCTGACTAGCATCTGACATCTTTTAGAACACTGACTGACATGAATTTCATCATAGTTGGCAATAGTAAATCCCGTGTAGCTTTCTAAGTGCGCAGTTTCAATATTTAGAGTGACCATTTTCATGCTAAAGTACGGAGAGTTAGGACTCGAGATCATATTGTTATCTATCGGGCTTGATTAATTGTTATTATTTTCACTTTAGATATCACAAGAGACGGACAACTGAAACTGCTACCAATAGGCTAAGTCTATAGCCAGAACACGGGTCTTATTCACTGCTCTATAGCTTAATGGATTTAATTCTCAGCCGTTTCAGATTAAGAATGTGTGTACTACAGATTCTTGGGTGAGCTCAGCTTTCCAAACTCTGAGTTTGTGATGATAACATCAATTGTCAGGTAGAAGCTATGATTCTCGGGGAGGCCCCGGACTTGCCAAAGGGATTGGAAAGGGAAAATAAAATCATTCAAACAATCATGAGACAATTGCTATTTGCATTAGACGGCCTTCACTCGACGGGGATTGTGCATAGAGATATTAAGCCGCAGAATATTATTTTCTCCGAAGGTAAACATAACAAGCCAAATGCTACGTCTGATTTGCGAGCATCAAACATTATAATAATAATTTTGTGTTTTCAAATGTGAATGAACAGGATCTTGTACGTTCAAGATCATTGATTTGGGAGCTGCAGCAGATTTGCGAGTAGGCATAAACTATATTCCGAAGGAATTTCTCCTGGACCCAAGGTATCATTTCTTTTAGTTATGTATAATTGCAAAAACTCGCTGCATACTATTCGACTTTTGCATGGAGTATCCATGAAGTATGTTAATTGCATGCGTCAACTATCCTTATTTTGCACCATTGATGACACCATTAACATGAAGTGCATTCCTCAAAAAAAAACATGAAGTGCAAAGACAGAAATACCCCTGAAAATAATATAATTTTTGCATACTGACATCATTATTACCTAATCATATATTTTTAAAAATAATTAAAAAACGGGGACCGTCATTTTAATTTTTTAAAACAGCCGCAATTTATTTTTTAAAATTTGGAGGCCAACCCTGTCATTTTGAAAAAAAATGGGTGGTCATACGTTCTCCCGTATGTACCGTTGCATCCTCACACGTTCCTATAATGTGGTGCTGATATTTTAACTTTTGACATTTTGGGTCCTTCTATAACCAGATATGCCGCACCAGAGCAGTACATCATGAGCACGCAGACTCCATCCGCGCCTTCAGTTCCAGTAGCCACTCTACTTTCTCCCGTTCTATGGCAGGTGCACTATACACCATGAACTCTCCTAGCATTATTATCAACCGGCTAATTTTCATTTCTTGTGCCATTCTGTTATTTTTACTTCTTGACGGTTTTATGGTTGTTGTTTGTCAACAGTTGAACTTACCGGATAGATTCGATATCTACAGTACCGGTCTCATATTCCTTCAAATGGTAAGTGAATTATCGGTTTTGTGCAGCTCGTAAAAGTGGCATGAACACACCTGAGTTATGGAACTTTTTACCATATGTAGTTTGTATTATATACTAGGAATAATTGCAAAGTTCTACGTGTACTATATTTGAATAAGTTTCTGCATACTTAATTGAAAATATTGCCATGAATTATTAAAAAAAATATTTTTGATTAAATGAGAAAACATTTTTTGTTTTTACATGTAATTTTTAAAGGTTTGAATTTGAAGGGTATTAACTGTGCAAAAAAATGTAAAGTATACATCTAGGTTTTGCAATTACAAAATATATGGGAACGTTTTGCAGAAGTCGAAGTGTGCAATTATACTTGGGAAAAGTGCAAAAAGGTGTCTCAAGTATACTCCTATTAAGGGTGATGTGTGTATTTTTTTATGAAAATGACGAAATTGCCCCTGAAATTAAGAACTAAGACTTTTCTCATCATACTTATATACTATAAATACAAGTGCTGAATATATACATGCTCTGATGGTGATACAACGAAACGGTGAATGTACCGAACACCTGAAATTTCTGTATTTATACAGGCATTCCCGTCATTGCGGACAGACAGCGGCCTCATACAGTTCAACCGCCAGCTGAAGAGATGCGACTACGACTTAGTCGCATGGAGGAAGAGCGTAGAGCCTCGTGCCAGCGGTGACCTTCGGAGAGGCTTTCAGGTGCTGGATCTGGATGGCGGGATAGGGTGGGAACTTCTGACATCAATGGTTCGTTACAAAGCCAGGCAAAGAACCAGCGCAAAGGCGGCTCTGGCTCATCCCTACTTCGATCGGGAAGGACTCTTGGCGTTGTCCTTCATGCAAAAGCTGAGGTTGCAAGTCTTCCGAGCCACACAGCAGGACTACGAAGAAGGGACCAAGTGGATTATTCGGTTGATGGCGAAATCGGGAACCGAGCAGGACGGTGGATTCACGGAAGTCCAGCTCAAAGAGATCCAAGTATGTATCTGAAAACCACGTTCCTTTGTTTTTTGGTAGTTCAGTTTGCGTATAGGATCAATGCAACTAAAAACTTAGACGTACAGGTCAACTAGCTTGCATACCCGTTGTTACTTTACATATGACTAAAAAAACTTAAATCAATAGGTCACTTCACGTGCAAACCTGTTATTGTTTTACATGTGAATCCACGCCATGAATGTCCACCTCTTACCTCTATGCCGGAATTAAACATTTCTTTTAAATCATGGTGGCAATAGCCAATAGGACTCGAACTGTGCCCGACCCAGATCGTCTGCAAGCCTACCAAAGGTTGTGGGTATAGTGACACAGACCTTATTGTAAAAAATATGATGTCGCTGGTTCTAATTCTTATATCGGGAGTATTGTTAATTAAGTAACACGCGAGCCTGCTTGTTAAAACTTACATTAATAGGTCACATCACCTACAACCTTAGAACCCGGTCTCTTGATTCACATCTTACCTATGTGGGTTTCAAGTTTCAACGACCCTCCTCACGTGCACATCGGATTGAAGATTCATATTGTGTGGGATTCTCCACATGGACCACCGTGGAGTAGTGTTCTAAGAATCCCTGACTTGTCTGATTAATCCCCGATTAGTTCTCTATTATTTTCGATTAATCCTTTAATCAGATTATCTCCAAAAAGCCCTCTCCGCCCGACTAGTGCCTAACGTTTTTTAGAACACTGTTGTGGACCCTTTAGCCTGAAACAAAATGACACAGAAGGGTGTAGTTATTGGTTTAGATGTGAATCCACAGACCTTTCTCTCAGCTCCAATATTCTAAAACTTCCTTATTAGTCCCTGAATAGTCATTGAGACCATGTCCGTCCAACTAGTGCCCAGTGTTTTACCTTTGTCGGAATCGCAACAATTCTTCTAAACCATAGTAACAATAAGACTCGAACTTGGGCCTACTTTGTCAATCAATTATGGTATCATGTATAAGCAATGTTCTAAAAATCCACAACTTGTCCGATTAATTCCCGACCATCCTCTGTTAATCCGATTAGCCCCCGACTAATCCTCAGAAGGCCCTTTCTGCCTGACCAGCGCCTAACGTTTTTTAAAACACTATAAGACCGATTCAACTAAAAGTTTGAACTCGTAACTCTAGATACACTTTGACATTTACAGTCAACATCTTTATGATTCCATTGAATTTTGAATTGGTTTTTTCCCACCAAACTTGACAGAGGCAGGAACTGCAACCGGACAAGAAGGCGAACAGAGCGAACGCTCAGAGGAACGCTCTAGCGTCGGCGCTGAGGCTCCAGAGGAAGATCGTGCGGACGCTGAACGAGAGCATGGACGAGCTCAACCAGCGAAGGAAGAGCGTGTGGTGGAGCAGGTGGATCCCAAGGGAGGAATGAAGGATTCAGAGATATACATATATATGAACCAGTACATATTTTGTGATTTTGGCCTTTACTCATAGTCTATGTACATTCTTGTGTATGTAATGTAACAACTGCATATTTTGATGCTCACAGCCAAATTGTTGGTGTTCTAAAAGGGAACTTTTGTATTTGTACAAGGTTATGGTAATGAATTGCACCAAGCTAACATCTATATCATATTGTTAGGTGCTTACGTGTGTCTGGTATCCACTTAAGACAGATAGTTCGGTTGAGTCGGTTTGTTTTGAATCGAACTGATGGAATTTGGTTTGATTTGGTTTATTACGAACCGAATTTCATGCAACTCTCATATTTTAGGGCATTCTTACTTTTTGGTTTTGGTTTGATTTTCTTTTAATCGATTTTTATGAAATTCTCGCATTTTGAGCTAGCCTCGACTTATTTTTTGTTCACCTAATTAATAAATATTGATCAGTTTTCAGTTTAATTTTTTATCAATTATCATTTTATAAACTGATGAGTTTTGGTTTGATTCTGGTTAGTTTTATGATCATGTCGTTATTTTTGGACAGCCCTACGTAAAACTCAATATACATGCAATTTGGGATCGTCATTTTGGTCAATCAGTTACGGAAGCTTATTTTTGTCAATCGGTTATAGGAACATTGTGTTTATGTATAAGTGGTATACAATTGATTTACATACTAACGTAGACTTTTATATTGAAAATTTTTTTCCATCGTTTTTATCTGCTATATCCTTAATTGTCGAATCTCATCCCAAGCGTCATTTGTGAAAGCTATTCGGAATAAGCTTTGATATCTATTTCAAACTATAGCAGTCATATTTTAGAAAATTTTGTCTATTTTAACACGTGTTAGAGTAAATTGATACTTACATTAAAATTAACTTTAATAAATTATTACATTAATAATTTAAATTAGTGAAATGAAAACGCATGTAATTCCATAATTTATCTGTTTTTTAGTGATGACAAGATTTTCTCATTCTTAAGTGTTGTAAAAAACGTTAGGGGCTATCCGGTGAGAGAGAGCCTTATAAGAAGTGATGGAAGATGAGTAGGGGATTGTCCTCAATGGGCCAAAAATTATGTCATTACAACACGAGCCCAAATGGGCCCAAGTTCAGATCTTCATTCCGGCCAATGGCCCAAGAAAGCCCAAACTCTGCTTCGTCTCGAGTCTTCGTATCAACGGCGAAATCGGGAACAAAAACACCATCTCCGCCCAAAACACACAGAGCCAGAGAAAAAAACGAAACCCTCAGCACCACCACCGTCGCCGCCGTGAGATCAGAGTCGCCGCCGCAAGAGATGTCGGAGAACAAAGAGATCGCTCCTCCTCCGTTCGACCTGAACGCCAAGTGGGACGCTTGTCAAGATCTGATGCTCCGTCGCTTCGCTTACTCCTCCGTCGCCGGCGCTTTTGCTGGACTCCTCTTCTTCAGTGAGTTTCGCATCTCTAATCGATTGTTTACGATCCCGTGCTTCGTTTCCGTTTGTTTCCCGGGAAAATCGGTGGATTTTCGTTTCTCGGCGCCCATACAGCCGCGCTCTACTTGTTTTTGTTGGTAGATTTTGCTTTATTTTGTTTAGAAATGCTCGCTACTTCGATTGCCGATTGATAGCATGGTGCAGGATCATGGAGGCGGAATTTGTCAGAAAATATGTGTTTCCTTGAATTTGGATAGTAGTTAACAAGTTTTTTGGTAGATTTTGATTGATTTTGTTTAGAAGTGCTCGTTACTTCGATTGCTGATTAATAGAATAGTGCAAGATCATGGAGGCTGATTTTGTCAGAAAACATGTGTTTCCTTGAATTTTGATAGTAGTTAACGAGTTTTCTCTTGATTATGGTTTATAAGGTTCATTCTGTGATGAGCATAAATTGCTTCCTATGCTGATGGTTTCATCAATTAATTTCATCATTTGATTTGTGATATTGTAGAATCTGAGAAGTATGAGTTGAATCAATTTTGTTTTGTCACTTGTTTAGATATGCTCGTTACTTCGATTGCTGATTAATAGAATAGTGCAGGATCATGGAGGCGTAATTTGTCAGAAAATACGTGTTTACTTGAATTTGACAGTAGTTAACAAGTTTTCTCTTGATTATGGTACATAAGGTTCATTCTGTGATGAACATAATTTCATCAAATGATTTGTGATGCTGATATTGTAGATTCTGAGAAGTATGAGTTGAATCGATTTTGTTTTGTAACTTGCTAGCTGAAACTCATGTTCTTGTAGACCGACTCAAGGTGCGGCTTAAATTGCTTCAGGCTTCAGCTCAGAACTAGTTCATTTTCATGAATGTGTGAATTTGCGTGTTATAGTATGCATTTGTTGTTCACTTATTTAGTTAGTCAACGATTTAAATCCAGACGCATTTAATAGAATAAATCTGCATGCTTAGTACTGGCTGTTCTGTTGAATTGCCGAGAAGTTTGTGCATGTTTTACACATATAGAGGTATTTGCTTCTCTGATTTAAGCCGATGTCTTGCTTTCTATTTCTATGCCGAATTTTGGGTTAAACGTGTATTTTACTTCACTAATAGAGGTTTATGTTGGGTCTTCATCATGTTCCCTCTGAAATGGGTGTTTGATTCGTGATGCTGATATTGTAGAATCTGAGAAGTATGAGTTGAATCGATTTTGTTTTGTCACTTGCTAGCTGAAACTTATGCTCTTGTAGATCGACTTGAGGTGTGATTTAAATGATTGCAGCTCAGAATTAGTTTGATTTTATGAATGGTGTGTTATAGTACATATTTGTTGTTGACTTAACTACTTAGCGGAAATGCTTTAAATCCAGCCACATTTTAAGACAAAAATCTTCATGCTTAGTACTGGCTGTGCTATTGAATTGCCGAGAAATTTGTGCATGTTTTACACATATAGAGGTATTTGCTTCACTGATTTAAGCCGATGTTTTGCTTTCTATTTCTCTGGGTAATCTTGAGTTAAACATGTATTTTACATGTTCTACTAGGGAGTCCCGTGACTCGCTGGGCATCTCTAGCCTTTGGCGCTGGCATAGGCATTGGATCGGCGTACACAGAGTGTTCTCAGAAGTTTGAAGGATCATCTTCTGCAAAATCAGTTCCTCCTAAGGTGTCAGAGTCTCCTGCTCATCAGGTAGCTGTAGCTTTATTGTTTTTCTCTTCAAATGGGTTTATTCTAGTCTTATACCTGTTAAAAGTTTCACTAATAAAGACATCGATGTTAATTATAGCCATGATTGATGGCACAACTTAATGAACCTGATCTGGTTGTCGCCAAGTAACCTAAATTCTTCTAACTTCATCGAATACTTATATCTCCTTCAACTTCCCTATTTGAATTGGCTATATGAATTGAAGTTAGGTATTTCGTGCTTGCATAATTGCATGCATATTCATGCTAGAAGTGGTTTATTATTTTTATATTTTATAAGGGGACATGTCGAATAGTATATGATCTGGATGTCATGTAGTTATTAACTCTCTATTTCTAGTAGTTTCGGATATGTTGTACTTATGACCGCGGGTTTCGATTTGTTTTAATCCATAATGGTCTATGGAAGAAGAAACTTTTTTATTCGACTGAATTATGTTCAATGGGTGTATATGAACTGGGAAGACAGAAATGAGACTTTGTGATTTGTGATCCTCAATTAGTGACGTAATTGTTAAGTCGCGTGATCATGCTCTTGATCTAGATAAGGTTACACGTTCTCTCTTTCAGACTCAGTCACACTGAATTGTTTATCGAATTCCTGTTATATCTGTCACCCTCACATCATGACAATTCTACTGAAACATGAGTGATTGAAGGGACCTTGAAAACTATATCCAAATAGTGTAATTCAACATGACGAGATTTAATGCAACTGATTACTAGTTTTTTAAATCTCATTCGTAGTTTATGTCCGATTCAAAGTTCGTATCAGGCAGATACACTGAAATTGTCTTCTTACATATTTATTGGCATTTTTGTAATTGTCTTCTTTGTCTGGATTCTAATTAATGAAAGTCATGCAACTTTTGTAGAGCTATAGCAGTATGAGTTTCAATAGCTAGAATTTAACTTCATTGATGATCTAGCAATTGGCCTGTGACATTTTACTTCATCGACGTGCTTGCTTTGTGTTTATTTAAATGAGGCGCACACAATTCTGATCATTACCTAACTTCTTTTTTTTCTGTTATGGCAGGACGGAGAAGAGTAAGGGTTTGGACTGAATTGAAGCTGTCTCCAGAATTCGATGCTTTAAAAAATCGTAGTTTCATAAATTGAGATTGTTGTTGATCTTTAATGCACAACAGCTTTTGAGTATGTTAATACAAATACTCATTTTGAAGTACAATCAATTAATCTGATATGCTACTCACACTAAGTGAAGAGTTTTATTACAGTTTTTACTCTACTCTCTGCAACTTGAACAGATCTAAATTGTTCCACATCTTAACCACTTTCATACATTTTAAAGTAAAATTAGATGGGCATAAATGTAAACGGGCCAAATCGAGGTTTATTTTTGCAGGGTTCGTCTTGGAAAAAAAGTATTCAGTTTGATTTTGGGCTCGAGCTAGTTTATGGAATTAAGCTCGAGTTTCGCTTGAAGGAAAATAGTGAAGTTCGAGCTCAGCTTGTTTGATTTTTACCATAAATATTTATTTTGAATAAAAACATATGATTAATTAAATGTTTACGAATTCAAATTGAGCTTGAGCAACTCATTAAAAGTTTGGTTTGATTATTAAACAAGTCCAACCTTGGATTCGATTATAATGAACCCGAATCGAGCGTGAGCAACTCATTGAAAGCTCAACTCGATCACAGTTGTGTAGATAAGCATCAAATATGTTTCTCACCAACTTTAGCATTGGTATGGATCATCTTTATACAAATTTGTTTACGTACATTCATGCCCATATGAACAATGCCAGTACACAAGAATCAATGGAGAGCAATTGTAGCAAAATCGTCAAAACTTCCCAAAATGTGTAGGAAATTTGAGGTACTGAGGTTTATGAATGATCTTCTCTTCGTGGCCGGAACATCGACCCCATTCTGTTACCGCTTTGCCGGAAAAGTCTCGTTTGGGCTCCTTTTCCGCTCACTTCATCTCCAACGATTGAATGGCGAGCTTCGCAGCAATCATGGAGATACTCTCCTGAACTAATCGTAGCGAGTTATCTAACCTTTGTACTGTGTCCGTGAGATTCATCGCCTTTAACTTCTCGAGCTGCAACTTCTCGACTTCTGATGCAGTTGAGCCTGCAATGACCCAAACCCCGATCAGAAAATTTCAAGTGCCACGTCGTGCATTCACGCTTCACATCACCATGATCAGCTCGGTGTTCTAAAATACGCTAGACACTAATTTGGCCAATAGAGCCTTCGGATAAATTATATATATACCATCAAAATATGAATTACACTATCATATATTTAAAATATGATAATATAAATATTTTAACATTCGCTACATTAATATCTTTAAAAATAATAAAAATCGCAATCGGTATATATTATTTTTGTTTCAAGTATTTTTAAATTGAAATTAAAAAAAATTGCCTACATCTGCCTATATCGGCCTAGGCCAATTTCAAGAGCAATAGATAAACTACATATTCATGTCATTGTTGAGATTTACATCGGTTAGAAATGAGTTGATATACATATTAGATTCATGACCTGCTAGCCTTAAAATGACGCATACCATGTTAGAATAATAGGAATATTTCCTATTATTTCCTATATTTTATTTGTGTAGTATCTTGTCTAGTGTTTAAAAATCTCCGACTTGTCTGAATAATCATCGATTAGTAATTTCATGATCAACCAACATTGATTGTAAAGGGCGGGATGGAGTATAAACCGTAAGAGAACGAGAGCCACTTACGTGAGACGGGTTGGAGCGCTGCAAAGGACACCCTCTCGGCCAAGGGAGGGATGAAACTCTCGTCACAATCCACAGTCGGTTCCTTCTCTGCCCAGACCAAAGAATTTGCAATGCGAGTCTGCATCAGTTCATCTTTGGAAACCTAATCGCGTGCAATAACGAACAAAACAGCTATCAAGAAGGCGATCGGGTTCTGAAGCACACAATAGATGGAGAAGAGCGTACCTTGAGCTTGATTTCCAGACCGCTTAAGCTGTGAAGAGCTGCCTTAACTTCGATAACTCTTGTTCGTAATTCACTTTCACTGTCGGGAGCCAAGTCCTGCATTGGACTCACAATGCCCTTCAAGTATGGCTCTCTCTGCAAAAATAAAAATCATAGCGATTTCTACATTGGCATGACGGGATAATTGTAAATAGGGACTTTGTAGTACATCATTTTAGCAAGGAGTGCCTATGGCCTATGTTTATTGCAAAAACTTACCCAGTAACTTGTCTATTTTTTGCATTGTTAATTATGACATGAAAAGACAAAAATACCCTTCAAATTAAAAACAGCAGGCAAGTTTTTGCAATAAACTTAGTACATACACAAACCCTCATTGCAAAACTGGGATTCTACAACCAAATTTTATAAAATTACAATTTAAAAAAAAAATAATTTGAAGGGTATGTTTATCTTTCCAAATAAATTTTAATGGTGTCATTAATAGTGCAAAAAAGATAAATTCATGCTTATTGCAAAACTATAATACTACTACACAACCAATTTTTGCAATTATCTCTATAGATTAAGTACCAATGAATCATTCGCTTACCTGTATAAGATTTTCAATCTTGACACGACCGATTCCTCTTATCGTAACCAACACTCCCATATCCAACCGCTCAATCTGCAGAACTCTGAAACTGATTTTAGCTCATCAAACACAAACGTCGAATATTTCTAACTTTTCTCAGTTTATTTTTTGTTTTGTAAGCTTACATTTTCTATAAACACCAAACACCCGTATCTTGCAACAAATGTAGTTCCAGCCGATGTTTCGCTAACAGCAATCGGATCCAAGACGAAATGCACGAAGAGCTTATTTCTCAAAAGAGACTGCAGCAACAGAACAGAGATAGATTTTTACAATTTTCATACATTTGCCATATGCAAATCCTTATTAAAAAGGGCGAGATAATTTTTAAACGTCGAGTACCTCCTCCAGCAGAGCGAGATACCTCGCTTCGTATAAATGGAGTGTCTTGCTCTCGGATGGAACGAGAACCTGTATTGATATGATGGAAATTACATGGATATTAGTACTGTCTATAAGATATATCGAAATGCAATGGAAAAAGCTTTCTATGTGTATTTTGAAAAAAAAATATTGTACTAACTACTACTTCCATGAGTGCCAAATTCACGGTTTCAACAATGAAAGGCGTACTTAAGTATTTATAATTCCTCTCGCATCGCGTTCATATGCTACCTAATAATTTATGAATTAAACTGAATTACGCCTCTAATACTATGTTCAAAGCATAGTAACTCAATTTTCTTGGCTCGGATATGATTATCAAGAAAACCCATTGCATAACTCAAAAGTCTAAACTATGTTGCAAGCTCCATAATGTGATCAAAGAACACTCACAAACAAGTTAAGCAAATTGTGTAGTGAAAAATATTATCCTTGAAGCAAAACACAAAAGGAGCCACTCAATCTGATCAAATAAAAGCCTAAGTGTTCCTCAATTGAATCTGAACTTTGTAATTGAGCAAACTCAGTGCCAAGTTCAGCTTGACCTAGTGGCTTAGAAATGAGTATTTATCGCACTGGGTTGATAAAAAAATGTTATCTTGTGAAATGGGAGCTGAGTAATTCATAAATTCAAATTCTGGGAAACAGAAATCTGACTAGTGTCTCTCAAGCAAACCTAGATTCTGAGGTGATTTTCCCGGGAAAATTGGATAGTTTCCCGGAAAATGGACAATGTGAGATGGGCAGACCAAAAACTGAATCCTGAGGTGATTTTCCCGGAAAAATTGGTGAAATAAACCAAGTAATTTCCCTTAAAATGGGCAATGCCAATGCGAGATGTGGAGACCAAAACTGGATTCTGGGGAGATTTTCCCGGAAAAATCTCTGTAATGCAATTGGGTAATTTCCCAGAAAACGAACAATGTGAGATAGTGCAGACCAAAACCCCTAAAAACACAAACTTTACAACCTCAGCTCTCAAATTCACACCTCAATCTCTCCCAAAACCCAACAATCCCTTCATCACCCTCAAAACCCAGATTCAAAATTTTCCACATAACCAAACAGACCCAAAAAGAAATTTAAAAAAAAAACAGAACATACCTCTGTAGCGTCAAATGGAAGAAGCGGCAGTTCAAGCGAGTCCGAGGACGCGGCGACACAAAAACGACGCCGTATTGAGGGCACGACCGACCCACCTCCTCCTCGACGGTGTCGATTCCGACCAACGTTGTCGGGTCGAAGGAGCTGAGAAAGCGGGTACGGGTCGCGGATTCGAAACTGGGCATGGGTTGTGCCATTAATGGAGCAATGAGCTGAGAAACGAGGACTGGGATTGAAAATGGCTGTACAGTTCATGGAAGGACCAAAATTTTGAAGGTTTTTTTATAAATATATAAATTAATTAATGGGAAAGAATCGAAGAGTGAGAGATAGTGAGAGTGGGTTTTTGGGTATTGAAATGTGAAGATAAGGTTTGTTGGTTTTTTGGTCTAGAGCTTGAGAATGAGAACCACAACCACTTGTTTGATGTTAAAGTTTGCATTTTGTACCATGCATGGATTGGTTGGTTTGTGCATGGTTTCTAATTAACAGTTTGAGATTCTGGGTCATGTGTTTTAGTGTGAATTAAAATTAGCGTAGTAAAAATTGTCATGTGTTATGCATGTTTACGATTCGGTTTGATTTTGATTGAATCGAGTAATTCAATTTTGAAAAGACTAGAACTCAAACTGATCACTAAAAACTATTTTAAGCCGTTAGATTAATATAATGAAATGCTGAGATTGAAACACGTCATTAATGATAAATAAATTTAACTAAATTGTAGTTTAATAAAATTACATATTTCCTCCCAATTAGAGTTTGATATTACGCATACAGAGTTGAAATCAAATACAAATAGGGGTATGAATATAAATTATCTGAAATGGTAAAATGTTAGTATGAAATGGTAGAATGTTAGTGTGAAATGGTAGAAAATTATGAACCCGGTAGAATCTTGAAAATGACTGCAGTAGAATTTTGCTGCCACTTGCGCACAGATCTTCAGCAATCCAACACCTGGTAGAAGTTCGGACGGTTTGGACGTTCTACCGAATTATACTGGAGTGACCAACACAAGTTGGGCCAAGTGGTCTAGAGCTCACTTAACACATGTGAGGTTCTGGGTTCGAATCTTGGTACATGCTAGTATAGGATGTCTTTAACAACATTTTTCACCAAAGTAATACCCACTATATATAATCCAAATTTTGTAAAGATGGATTCAAATGTTGAAGTCAATTATACCTTATTTCATTTTAATTGGTTTAGACTTGACGGAAAGATTTTGTAATAAAAGCAGTAAACATATATTCCCTTCAAAAGTCAAATAATATGTGAGGTCTTGTATTCATCATGAGTATGAAATTATTAGTAAACTCAAGAAAATACTTTATAACGTGTCTTGTTTTACGCAAAGTTACTTGCTAGAGGACAACATGACCTTACCAATTCCGCAAAATTGATGAGCGTGGAGGAGTTACAAATCTCCTTATTTAAATGTTTTTTTTTACAGTTCCTTTATGTTTCGGTCCTTTGCTGATGTACTTTGCTAACACTTATTTCTTCCTTGAAAGTTTTGTTGGTTTTATCAATAAATGATCCTACTTTTTTGCTGATAAAAAAAAAAGAGTTGGACGACGATGAAGATATCTTTCAGGAAGCAAACGACTGGGAAAGTATGGGAGTTCTAGCGGTGGGTTCGGGGGATCCCAAAGTCGACGTCTAGCAAAAGACGAGAAATTGATCTCAACTCGAATATTAATCATCCCAAGCTCGTTTTTCTTGACACGAACCAAATAAGTTACAATGCTCATGATTGGGATTCGCTGAACATATATCACATCAAAATTATAAGTACAATAGTATCGATTTCTGTACAATAATATGTAAGCATTCGAAAATGATCGGAATCATTTTTAATAGTATGATTCGGGAGAATTGTAGGATGGTGGTGTATACTTTCATGGTTTCAAGAAAATATTCAGCCTCGGTGCTAGATCGGGATAGTGTAGGTTGACGTTTGAAAGACTAATACACCAAATTATCACACAAAAAAACACAACATCCGGATGTGGAATGACTTGTGTCGGGAAAACCAGCCCAATCAGCATATGTATAAGCAACCAATGAAGTAGTGGATGTGACATATAAGCGTAGACCCAAGTGAAGTGTGTCTTGCAAGTACTGAATGATACACTTCAGAGCGGCCATGTGACTTGATCTAAAGGTCATGCATATAGAGACATACATGTTGCATTGCATAGGAAATATCAGTGCGAATAAGGGTAAGATATTGTAAAACACCTGTCATGCTCCGATAAAGAGTAAGATTGCCAAAAGGGTCATTTATCAGAAGCTGAAAGCTTGTCCAGTGTGTCACCCGGAGTAGTAGAAGGAGAGCAAGAACTCATTCTTGATCATGTATTTTCGCTTTGCCGGTCTCTTTATGCCTTGAAACATGCTCCTCGTGTCTAGTACCAACGGTTCATAGATTATGTGTCATCTATTGACTTTTCTCACATTAAGATTGACCACTCTTTTTATTTTTCGTCGTGGTACTAACATTCCCTACGTTTTTTCATACGTCGATGATATAATTATGACAACCTCTAGTGATGCTTTTCGTATCTATCAAGAGGCTCTGTCATTCCGATTAGCACTTACCATATTTTAAAATATTGTTCATTCGCACAATAATTTTGGATAGTATCCCGATAGCTCGTGATAATACTGAAAATTTTAAAATAATTAGTACTTCAAAATGTTAACCTAGTTTAGTAAATCAAATTTTAGGGATTTAAATATTGGTAGGTGCCAGGTGGGGTTATTTTGAAATCACAAGATTTAAAACTAAGAAAGTCAGAATTCTGCCTCATGCCAATCAAAATAAAAATAAATGCAAGAAATAAATTTGAAAACAAGGTAAATTTGAAATATAAATATGAAGAAAAAGTCAATGGATTTATTTATTATTTAACGGATTACAAGATACCTTAATATATTATGCAATATTTCATAATATTATTAAATTAAGGCAATATACTTATAATTCTCCAAAATAATATTGTACGTTAAAATGGAAATTAATACGTATACAGGTGGAAATAAATACGAATGCACGAAAAGGTAAGTAGGTTAAATTCCAAAATAAATACATAAAAATGAAAATTAATTTCGTGTATACATACATACATATAAATTATAGTCACAATGACGAGTTATTAAGCACAAATAATGGCTGCTCCCAATCCCGAGTTGACGGTTCTCTTTTAGCTTTAATTCATTTTTTATTTATGTAATAAATCTTTGTATTTAATTTTGGTTCGTGACTAATTAATTTGTCGTCCATTGCAGGCTTGGCTGGTCACGGTGAATAATATTTGCTGCCCAGGTTGCGTCAAAAAGGTGCACAAAACGTTGATGAAAATTGAGGGTATGCTCAAAACATCAAATAAAACTTTTTCATGAAATAATACACTTTAGCAAGTTATTGATCAAATATTTTAGTTTTATTATATTATATTTCATTTTACCGATGTTTTGAAAAATGCGAGGCACTAGATGGGTGGAGATGGGTTTTTGAGAGATTAATCAGGGATTATTCGAAAAATTAATCAAATTTAAAGATTAATCGAGAATTAGCAAAATATTTTTTAGAGACTAGTTGAGAACTAATCGGAAGTCAAAAATTTTTAGAGAGCTGAATTTTACGTTAGATATTTGTACAATGACCGTGATTTTTTATGACCATATGTTTTCTTTCATTTTTCTCTATTATTATGAATAATGTTTTCAATGAACAAAGATTGCATATATATATACACACACGAGAAAAATAAATAAATTTTTTTTTAAGATATAAATAAAGCTTCTCCATGAAATAATATATAGTAGCAAATTACGATCATGTCATAAATTATTGATCAAAATTTTTAATTATATTATATCTGGTCTTAAATGAGATTCTTGTTTATATATTATCCGTATGTTTTTCTGAATCACCCATGCCCCGAAAGAATGTGAAAGATGACTTTTATGTGTAAATTTTAAGGTTTGTTGAATTTAATAAATGGATAATATATGTGAGTTTTTAGTGTATTAATCTCTAATTAAAATATATTTGTTCCTCAAATGTTTTTAGGAGTGGAAAATGTTGAAGTGGGTGGAGTTGGAGGGGAGCAAGAAGTGAGAGTTACAATGCTGAGTTCTGTACTCCCAATGACACTTGTATACACAATCAAGAAGGAGTTGAAGAAAGTGGCCCAAATTGTGCCGCTGCCGCCACCGCCCCAGAGTGGCGGTGCTCCGGAAAAAAGTGGCGGCGCTCCTCCAGTAAAAAGTGGCGGCGGCGGCACTAATGCCCACTGTTGTCTTGCTTGCACCATCATGTGAGCTTTTCACACAAATACGTTTTCTTACCAGCAAGCTGTGTATCTATTTTTAGATAAGTTGTGTATCAAGATTTAAAATCGACCATGTTACAATAAAGCGGAGACAACAACAAAAATATGATTTTTAAGATTCACACAAATATGTGATTTTTATGATTTTTTGTACGGCGAGACCGTCTTTAATTAATGAACTCTATTTCAGTTCTACTAATAAGATATTCTGTTTGATTATTTAAATCCAAACAATATTAGAATTCGAGACTGGGCTTCTTTAGTAAACAAGTATTATTCATAGTGGAAGTTAAATGAGGCAAGTCGATGAGTCACATTTGAACATCACTAACGTCGAATTTAAACCTAACTACGTCAGCTACATTCGCCAGCGAAGGAGAATAACTTTATTGGAGATAAACAATAATACACTAGGTTGTTTGAATCAATCGGTTAGTAATTTGTATTTTGAAACCTAATCTGACAAGTTGAAAAACTCAAGGAACATGAAACTCAAGTTCATCTCCACTTTTGTCGAACGATTTATCATCACAAGGCCTTCGATAAATATTGTTTCCTTATAATGCGACGACTCATTTGACAAACATAACATACCACAAGATGTTGGGCCACCTCGCACCCCCGACCCCACACTGGGCCCTTTGCCTCCAAAGTAGTGAGACCACTAATTCCAATGAATCCCGATTCGATTCATGGCATATCTAATACTACATAAGCTTGTTCGAGCTAGAGCGGAGCTCAGAACGAGCAAAATAATTTCAAGCCGAGCCCGGCTAAATATGGGCTAGATTCGACTCATTTACACCCCTGTCAACAACCGACTGTTTCCCAAGTTACGCTAAATTGGGTCAAAAAATAGTTAAAAATCATGAACGATCAAATATAATCTGAAGAGTTAAACTTTTTTCACAAACATCACTCACCGGAAAAGATAAAAACCAATGAAAGATGATAATATGCAATTTTAAGCGATTCTGATGCGTATCTTTACATTGGTATCGGAATTATATCAACCAGTGTATGTTTACCAGAAGAGTGGCGCATATACAAATATAGTGAATATGGGTATATAGCAAATGTTAAGGTATATATGATCAGATACGTATTGCATTTGATACTACACACATTTCAGATACCTGAATAGTGAAGTTCGATACAGATCCCGAATACAATTACAGTCTCGCTTGTTCCCTCAGTTGTTCCTGTTTAGAAACATAACGACGTAAGATCAGCCATGAACGAGGGAAGAACGTCTTTAATACAGTGAAATTCCGAGTCTAAGAAGTCAGTGCTTAAGATGATAAATCAGTAAATACTATCTTAGTTTGAAAACTGGATCGCTTATAAGATAGAAGTATCGGTGTAGCTCGTGATTTTAATTTCCCCACGTAACCATCAAACTTTTGATAGAGAACAAATAAATGAAGTATTTTCTCTTCCCTTTCAACATTAATTTACTAGAAGGCCCGCACACTCACTTCACTTCACTTCTATTGTTTTTTAAGGTAATGAACGTAACAAATGTTAAAATTTATATTTTAATTGTGTATATATAATAACTTATTTAATAAAAAATAAAAGATAGAGTTCAAATCCGATTAGTCTCCGGAGCCCTTATCCACCCGACTAGAGCCTAGCGTTTCTTCGAACCTTGGCCACAAGGTAACACAATGATCATAGCATGCATTGGGATTTCATATTTCACTACGGTTAAATCACATCTAATGGATGATTCAAAAGAAGTATTTTTAGGAGTTACCGATAACCTGGTTTATTAGTCCCCAATACTAGAAAAGTTTAAATTCTAAATCAATTATGATGGATAATTTTGCATGACCGACTTATGCATCTTATTTTCATTAAGAGGCATCTAACAGAAGGAAGTTAAGCTGACCTCTGTCACGAAGAAGGCATGGAAACCATAGGGTACCCTATGGGGCAACTCGACGACTGCAACAGGTTCAGCTGACATTGTTTTTGCATCAATGACATGCACGGAAGATTTTCTGCATAGCCATAAACGATCACTCGTGTTAAGATAATATTCCACTTCATCAAGGTGTTTAAAAGTAGTAAAAAGTAATAGTACTTTAGAAGGTGGTTTGATAATATATAGTCCATCATGAGTTAGTCGTTCTGTATAACATACAAGTGATGTAAATATGTTTACTGATGTAGACAGTAAAACCAGGGCCATAACTAACAGCACGGGTTTAATTCCATTGGATAGAAAACAGCTTCTCGGGATTTCCTTAAAATAAAATTTGACTAATGAATTCCGAGTCTCCAATCAATATATCTTTTAAGAGTACAGGCAAGAGGCAGCTACAAAAATAGTAAGTGAACAGATTTTACTTCTGTTTGATAATCAAGCCAGAAACTTTCACTTCATCAACCTGAGCATTCTCATTCTTCAAATAAACTAAAGATGTTAATTATGCTATTAACCACAAACAAATACCTTAGTACCGTAATTATGCCCTAATCTGAAAAAAATAACATTTGGGCATAAATGTATTATGCAGATTGTTGCTTTATTTATATGATCTATAATTTAATATGGCAAGTTATTGAGGCTAAAGTTCCTGATCAACATAACCTGGATAAGATCCTTTTTATAATTCTATTCTATGGTTGGAGATGGTCGGAGGGCGTGATTATAAAATCATGAAACCGAGTGAGATAGAGGTGTACCCAGATTTTTCGTCATGTACAAAGAAAATCAAGTAGCCATCATCTTCTTCCGATGTAGTACCAGGTTCACGAGGGACATAAATAGCCTCCGAACCAAATCGACCAGGGCCAAGGTCATAGATTCCCTTAATATTTCCACCAACTTCAAGCTTTGTTTTTCCTGTCTCTGGTTCAGCATGCAGATCAAACTTGACAACCCCTGTGACCTTTGCTATGCTATCCAGGCTGGTTGCATACACATATCTCTGTTTTCTGTATTCATAGAAGACAATTAGAAAACTAAATGATATCAGGAAAATTATTCAAAAATCTCCACATTAAACACAGAAATAGCAAGAACTCAGTCAAAATGTAATGTGCACATCAAGTAAACAAGGTTTTTTCACATCTGCCTTTTCTTATCTATTTCTAACCATTAGTGCCTTTACACACTTCTTAATAGAGGTGAAAACAAGCTGAATCTAGCCTAATTTTGTTAAGCCCTGGCTTGAAAAAAAGGAGTTCGGCTCGGGCTCGAACGAGCTTATATAGTTAAGTTCGAGCTCGGCTCAACTCAGTTCAATTTGTTTAGTTTTCGCTGCATATATGTATTAAAAGTTAAAACTATATTTTAATTATATTAAATAAAAATTCCCTATTATATAAGGGAGGGGAATTTTGGGTCTTATAGCATGGTGTCTTTTTCTTGTAAAGGTCTTTATCATTAATAAAGATACTTTGCAGGTCAAATATCCGCTTCACCTTTTCTTTTTGCATCTGTTTCCAACTTTGCGAGGCTTACTTAGGGTCAGGGGCGGATCCAGAAATTTTTGTAAGGGGGGGCGAAAATTCATACCAAAAATTTAATTTCATGAATGATATAATTAATTAAAAACAAAATATTAATTTAATTAATATAATAATTATTAAATGCATATAACAAAAACTAATTTGAGTTTGATTGTTTATTTTTTTAGTTGAGTTCGAATTTAACTTTCATGTATATATAAAT
>JAYMTP010001446.1:0-24023 GCA_036897365.1 Geranium brycei | reverse complement strand
TTTGGTCCTATTTTTCCATGTATAAAGGAACCTTCTCTATTGTAATTCACAAGAAAGTTGAAAGCAAATACAATATCGTTTCATAAAGATTGTCATGGTATCAGAGGCAGGTTAATTTTTTTTAGATCTTGGTTCAACTTTCGTGCGAGTGATGCTTTGCCCACTCGGTAATTATGTTTTAGCGGGTGGGCAAGGCTTTGAAATTTTGTTGTCCCTTTTTGCAATGCATTATTGTTTTGTTTCCCCCCTTTTAAAAAAATTAATCAGAGTTACTATTCACGCGAAGTTACTGTTCATCGTTATTGTTCACCCGATACTGTTCATTGGCACTGTCCATCCGAAATTTTTTTGGTGTTTTCTCGAGACGATTTGGTTTATTTCCTATTATTAGTCTCTCTTAAATGTGGGAGGATGTGCTGAAGTCGTAGCGCACTCAGTCTCTATCTCTAAATTCGGTCTCCAACTTAGTATTCGGTATCTACCTCTGTATTCGGTATATATCTCTGTATTCGGTCTCTACTTTGGTATTCAACTCGGTCTCCATGGTCTCCATATTCGGTCTTCAACTCAGTCTTCATGGTCTCCGTATTTGGTATTCACATCGGTTTCCAGCTCCGTCTCTGGTCTCCGTATTTGGTCCATCTCCGGCATCTGTATCCGGTCTCAGAATTGGGTATCAATCCTCAAAGCCTCAAGGCTCCGGTCTCCTTCAGAATTGGGTATAAATTCCCAAAGCCTTCATGCTTCGGTATCCATCTTCGAGTTTCGAGTTCAATCACCAGTCATCGTTACTTCACCGCCAACTTCGTCGTGTGCCGCCACTACATCAGTTTTTTTTGTAGTCAAATTGATGTTGGTCAACCCACATCAATTTGAGGGGGGTGTCAATCAGAGTAAATTAGGGTTAGTATATGTTAGGTCCATTAGGGCTAGTATTATGGCAAGGCCCATTAAGGTTTAGGTTTGAGTATTAGGGTTTCCTAGTTTGGTCCTATTTTTCCCTATATAAGGGAACCTTTTCTATTGTAATTCACAAAAAAGTTGCAAGCAAATACAATATCGTTTCATAAAGATTGTCATATACATTCAAGTTTCAGGATGTAGTTTTCTTTATTTTCTCGAGCAGCGACTTCCAGATTCTTGCAAATTTTCTATGTCGTCTCAGTTTTTGACCTTGAGTTATATGGAAAGTGAGTAGCAGAGACACATGAAGCATAATTTGAATTCGAACATTTCACAAATTTTAAGGGAGAACCGATTCAGAGTTGGGGCTCGGTGTGCTTGAACTTTTTTTGTTGGTTAAGAGGCTAATTAGAGCAACTCATTAGATAAGTTGATAAAAGTTGTGAAACTACAAGAACCACTTTTGTAAACCAAATTCCCCCTTTCCTTTACTTTTCTTTTTCACCTTTTGATGTATTAGATATTGTTGATTTCAAAAGACTGGCAAACTTGTTTCATAGTCTTGGTTGAAATGAGAGCCAACAGGACCATACCCTCGTGTCCTCATGATCAGAAACTGAGCTATTCCTACATTTCAACACACAAACACAAGCAAAACACATCCAATTCAAACTCTCATTCTAATTTAACATGAAATGAGACAAGCTCTAGTGTGTAGTGTAGCTGATGGGGTGTGACCAATCTAATTAGAATCACATCCCTTCAAAATTGAAATGGTTTTGGCCTATTTATATTGGAGGGACCCATCTAGAAATAGTCTCAATTCAATGATCATGTTTCTCTCACAATTATGGCTTCTAGTAACTTTTCCATTATTGCTGCATGGTGTGTGTTTTAACTGCAACTGTAAAAGGAAGAAATGATATGATCATGTAATTTGGAGGAGTTGACTTCTCATTACCCATTATTTTTAATGGTAAGCTTTTTGATCTCTACTAATCACCCTCTTCCCCCATGGACATATCTTTTCTTTTCTATCGCAAGTCTGACCGGACAAAAAACAGTAAATACTAATTACTTAATTTTAATTCATGTTAATAAAAGTAATTCACGACGTGACTGCAACGTAACTCTCTTTTCACACTTGTTTAAGATCATATGATATTTAAATATTGAACACTGTCCGTCTTGACTAACTAGGTTAACTCTAATAATCTCCTCCGTAACAGTGTAGAATGTTTTTAAGGATTAACATTTATACCATTGTTGTAATCTCAATGTGTGATCATTTGACAAGTTCTACTATGCCAAATAGAACATCACATGTATCCATGATGTGTCATCAATTGTTTTATATCTAAATCTCTTGTACATTTCACAATCTTGTTCCAATATTTGGAGACCATGTGGTTGGGCAGAGTAGTTTTGTTTAATCAAACTCAGAAATTCAAATTCTTACAACTCTTTAATCATCTTCACTCCAAGTAGTTGAAGACTACCAAAACCCATAAAACACTTGACTTGAGCATCCATATGTATGATTCTTCAAACGTTGCTACACTCCATGCCCACAGTTTGAAATTCCTTCATGTCTCACATGTTCATTGAATAATCAGAGCCCCGAAAGTCACCACATCATGCGGCTGTCATCATATTCACATTGGACTTTTTTCCATGGAGCACAAAACAATAACTAATCTAATTTAGATTGAGAATTGAATGTGTCGATACACTGTCCGCGAGCATTCAATTATTAAATATCATGTTATAAAGTCTAATATGTTTAAAATTTTAACTATCAAATGAAAGTCTCAATACGTATCTTTTTAATGTGAATTTTACCGATTTAACAAAACAGCGATAAACAAGTCATGATCAAGAACTAACATACTCACGATCAAGAACAAATAACGCATGTTCGTGTTTAATAAGTGAATTATATTGTTAGTATCAAAATAAATTGGTAAATTTTCTATTAAGATTCTGTTTATTAATTGTATTTTTTAAAATTATTTTAGTTTTCTATTTAATTTAGTCTTAGACCTGTATAAATGGGATCTCTCTCTGCTATCCATTGCAATTGAGATCAACAATATATATTTAGACAAATTTTGTAGGTGGATCTAAGATTGTGTCCGGAATAGAGCATAATTTGGCATAGCCAAGAAAGAGAGACAATGCAAGTCAACAAAGTGAAACATCAGTTCAATCATTTTCAGTGTCGGAGTGGGCATGTAAATTCTTGAACCATTATTGTTTCAGTCAAGGTCTATCTACTGCGTTGACATAATTGGTTGATCTGCGTACACTAGAGGTGATTCCTCAACTTCAACTACGAGGTTTATGTCTTAGCTCTAACTAACTGATGCAGATTTATGGACCACTTTATAAGTAATACTTGAAGTCTGCCCTTATTAGTTTGAGTTTTGCAAGCGAGTGAATTGACTCGGTCGACATTCCTGGGCCAATACCTCACCGGAATTTAAAGTGCATATGAAGAAAAAACAGCAACATTGAGCAGGAAATAAATTCAAAGACCAGGAAAACCCAAAGTCAAGCAAAAAGAGTGAAAACTTGTGCATCTCAAATGTCTACATATTCCTCCTTTATGCAAAGTTGAAAATATCATTCTCAAACAATATAAAATATTCCTTCTTTAATGGGCCCAGCACAATGTTTTTTTTTCTAGAACCAAAGTTGATATTACTGTCTATCCAAAGAAACAACCGAAACGAAACCAGGCGGGTTATCTCCCTCGCCTAGGGTCTAATTTTCTCTGCTAAGCACAGCCCGAGCTAAATAATGAGTTGCGCTGTTAGTAGCGCGTCTAACAAAAATCAGCAGCAAAACATTAGGAAGACCAGCTAAAACCTGCCTACAATCATACAAATTAAGAACCTCTTAACCCTAGCAACTGATCGTCATTAGTCACCTCCTGAATCACCCAGGCTTTCTCTGACCCATTTCAAAGCAGCCCGAATGGCACGTACTTCCACCAGAGAAGGGTCGACACATACCACTCCCCCAAGACTTTTTGCTCCCATAACCCTGCCCCGAAAATCTCTTATCACAGTGTTATATTCACTGTTTTTGCTAAGTTTTCACATTGATAAGGTGTGAAATAGTATGAATTTTAAATGTATCAGATATTAACTGAAATATATAATTTAAAACAAAATGAATGAGCTTTAAGAGCAATTATGTCAGAAAACAAAGGGATTCTTGCCAAACACTAATCTTTGCTGCCAAGGAAAATCTTATTTGAATACAGCCATGAAGATATGACATCTGTAGATAATTAGTAGTAACATGCAAAACAGTGACATTTCAGAGGGAGAAGCAACAATCCGCGGGCGGCCAAAACGTTGCATAATCAAATGTGGAAAAAACCCAACCTAAAAGCAAAAGGAAGTTGTATTTGCAACGACAAGAGCATAACCCAGAAATGTTTCATCCTGAAGAATGACAACATCAGCGATTCATCATTCTCCTCGTGCTCTGATGAAAATCTCGAGTTACTGATGATCCGGTGACAATGACTTGCAGCTCCTCTAAGCCTGAAGCAAAAAAAAACTACATACGATATGATTGTATCTCTTCTACTCTACTTTCTTCTCCTTCTTAGCCCGCTTGTGGTATATGATTATCTGACTCATAAGAGTGCCATTCGTCACAACGCTAAGTACAGACCCCGTAAGAACTTTTCATAGTTAAGGAAAACATATGGTCTCTAAAGTAACAGCAATCAAATGGATCACAGAATTAGGCAAAACACAGCACTCCTAAGCTTAACAGATATTGCTGAAGCAATCAAAAGATACAGTCCATTGAAATAATATGCACGACCATAATTATAATATAAATGCACAATACAATAAGTATGTTTCTTTAGCCCTTCATGGACAGAACCTTTACTGACAATAAAGATGATAGAATTGCTATCATTTTCTCAAGAATGCAAGATTTTCCAATATTTTGAGCAATCAAACCCATGATGGCATATGATACTTCATTCAACGAGAACACGTAATCAATTAACAAAAAATATATTTCAAGGATACCACTGGTTGGTGCTTTTTCCTGGATGCTCGTGAAAACTCTCACTGCATAACATAAGAAAGTTAATGAACAAATACTATCCACTATCGTGCAGTGTAAATAGTATAAAGAAAAAGCTCACCCATAGAGCCCAAAAAATTTAGCGAATTTGTTATGAAGCTCAGTTCTCCTGTACTTTTGTCCTGCCCATAGCACAATTATTCATTACTAACCAGTAAAATACATTTATGCATATAACATCTGAAGAAATGATGGCCAAAAATGGAATGATCTGTAAGATCAAGAAAAGAAAAAGGAGAGAATATGTTGCCAATTAATCTTTGTTGAAGCGATAAGTAAACTATGAGTCCTTCAGATTTGGTAACTAAAAGTTTAGTTACAACTTTGAGAAAAGTTCAACCAGAAACAATATCATTATGCTCAACAACAAAATGTAACTTCTGGGATTCAACTTACACTGAAGTTCTTCCATATTTGTGGAACTCTGGCACAGAAAAAAATTGCATGTTGGGATGCCTGTAAAATATCATTTCAATATCAGCATTAATATAGTTCAAACCTAAAATAGAAAAGAAGCAATATTCTAATTGACATGGCGTGTTGTGCAGATCCACATTCTCATAAAAGATGTTAAGAAGAAAAGGAAAATAAAAAGAAAAGAAGTGCAGCGTAGACAATAGAATTAGCAACTCACATATAGAGCCTCAAAGATGACAGGATCTATCTGACCAGCTAATATGGTTGGTGCGACCGCACAATATCTGAAACACCAATGTATTAAGGGAAATGCTGACCAAGTGTCTGATTCTTGTAAAAATCAAATATTAAACAGAGAAATGCAAAGAAGGATACAACAATGCCCCGATCCAAGTTTTCATTCCCAAAGGCTGAGAGTAGTAGTAGATTATCGAGACTAAAATCAGAGCTGCGACAGAAAGGAAGAGTGAGCATGTTATATCCTTGGAAATTGTAATAGGGGTTTTAAAGAACACTTAACCCCTAATCAACCTATGTTCAGATTAAAAGCCTAGAATGAAACTATATATGCCTGAAAAATAATTTAACACAAGAATATCTTTTCCGTCCATCATACATTTTATATAAATTGCTAGCATGATAACAGCTAAATCTAAGACGATATACTAAGAACAAATTGCTGTCTCCTTAAATACGAAAACAAGAGGAAGTTCGGTGATTCTAGATAGGGATTTAAGCAAACATGTTTCAAGCTATTGCATGCTTACAAAACAGACACATTATTATTTTCCCCATAGCGACCCTGCTACCCTTTGACCTCGTACTGCTTACTATGGTGGCAAGTTGGCAACTCCCGTGTATATTTCAAACTTTGCAGTTTAGATAGCTATCAAGAATGTAGTTATATGAGCTTGGACAGGTTACTTCAATATGCATTAGCTGGATTAACAGCTTGCTACTTATTCCGGTCTGATTAATATGATGACTACTAACCCTTCATATTTACATAACAATTTTGTCAACCAAGGGTTGTGGGTGAAGTGGCAAACTTGTAATAAAAACGTAGCCAATCCATCATAAAATGTTCTTCCGGGCATGGGCATGTCCCCTATCCTCCCCTCCCTTTTTCTTTCGCAATCATAAAATAAATAAAACTAAAAGTACATACACTTATTTACATGAGCCATGTAAATCCATCCCCTTTCTCGATAATGAAACAAAAACCCATATGGTTTAATTGATAGATTGATCTGTAGATACTCACATTACAAAATTATGATCTTTTCCCACTGACAATTCTTTATTCCTCAAATTTCCACCCTCACATCAAACAATTTTGTTTCAACTTTCAATGTTTGACCACGGTAACTCATATCCCAGCAAATAAGATAAGTCAACTGAGCATACCTTGTATCAATAAAAATGCCAATTCCCCATATGCTGAAAATGGAAGTCCTTTCTTAACACAATATGCTAGAGCAATGGTGTAACCAACTACTTCAAGCTCAAACGCTATAACACTAAGCCCTCGTACACTCTTATGCTGCAAAACTTTTAATATCTGCAGTGTAGAACAAACAAACAACATGTTGCACAATGATATAATGATAATAATAATAATAAATCACTAACTGTATGACAAAAACATCATATTGCCAATAACATAAAAAGCATTGTGGCATTCACAATACTCATTTATGAACGGTTAAGCTTCATTCATAAAAGTCACATTGTACTGCAATTGTAGAGAAAATGCACAGCGAGGGCATTACATAACCAAACATGGAGACACGATCATTTCCAATGATCTTCATATCCTATAATATCGACTAAAAAAGACTAAAATTACCTCCACCACTCCTAGAGGTAATAGCTATATCCTATAATATTGAGCCAACACCACATTTTATACCTAAATGGCTAAATTTAAACACAAACACTCCACTGCTTGTAGAACTCTGAAATCAGTTTCAAGTTCAAAACAGGCCAAATACTCAGGTTGAATTCTCTTCGATCACCAAAAAACCCAAAACCTTAATCACAAACCCATTTGCCCTGGAGGCGAAATTGACAGAACCCACATGGAGAATCACAGGATCAGATACATTAATGGGGCTCAATCCTAAAAAGACAATCGCTTTCAAAATAAATCACAAGCAAATCCGAAATCTAGGAGGAACCCATTAGGGTTAGATGCGGAGAGAAGAGAATGGAGATACCTGAGGGAGCTTGACGGTGGTGGAAGCGGCGACGATGGCGTAGCCGAGAAGCTTGGAGATGAGGGGAAGCAAACAGTCCTTGGGAGGGAACTTGCCGTTGCTGAGGGAGGAGAAGGCGCAACCAAAATCAATACCCATAAACACGAACTCCATTTTTGCAGAGCTTGGCCTCTGATACTGTGGATCCAGCAAACTCTCTCAGTGGTTCCTTGTGGCCAAGGAGAAGAACGATTCGTTGTAAATTTTAGTGTTTTTTTGGTTCAGTCCACACTGTTATTTGTATAACTGAAGAACTGGTAAGTATATTCCATTATAATATTCACAAAATTGTTACTGAAAATGAGTTTTAATCCCAAAATTGAAGTTTATTCAAAATTTATGTAAGCATAACTATTACATAAAATCATGAGATGATTATAGATTATTATATTTGATGAATCACATTCAGATGCGAATCAACAGTAACATTTGAACCGTTTGAACGGTAGAATGTTGGTCCCGAAAGTAAAATGTTTACCGTTGGGAGAATGTTGAAATTACGCTTTTGCCCAAACATTTTACTTTCGCACGATTCGGACGTTAATGTAATTCGTACCATAGTGTGTCACTATATTTGATTATACATAATTCTCATTTAACTATCATCAATTTTAAAGTAATCTCATCGTCTAATTTTCAAATATGACACAATTAAAGGTGTGAACGGTTCCAAATCGGTCAGAACCAATCCGAACCGAACCTAGTTCGCATAATCCAAAATTAGTGGTTAACAAAAAAACAAATCGAAATTGAGATGACATGCATTACGCTGATAGATGTTCGCACTCCTCTCTCTTACGTAAAAATCTTGTTGTTTTATCTTACTTCTTCAATTGCTTATGCATATTCGAAATTATAGATGGTTAGATTGGTAAAAATAAGTAAGCCTAAATAAAATATTTGATCTTAAAATAGGCCACAAATGATACATTGAAACACAAATGATAGACTCAGCCGTAAAACTTGGTTGGTTCGAATTAAAACGACTTCCTAGTCTATTAAAAACCGACCTTAAATTACATTCGACTTAGGTTTTGGTTCTAAAATTTAAAAACCAAGATTTATTGTTTAGTTTAGGTGTTAAATATTTGGTCCGATTAATCGGATCAAGGACATCCCTATCTGTGCAGGTAGATGTGTATGACATTAACATACCAGTAAATTCAAGAGGAAGGCCTTGGATTCCGGGCATTTTGAGCTCAAGTTTAGAAATACTTTGTACAAGTTGATGCTCAACAACGAAAACATGTTTTCTATGGGTAATTTAAGACGATTATGCTAAAGAAAAGAGTGACAATTCTCAAATGGATATGAAATGAAATAAAACAACAAGCCTAAGGAACGACTCGGAGATATAGTACTTTATTTTCTGCCTGGGTCCGCTGGAATGTTTGGATCATGATCTCTTGGACAACCTTAGAAGTAAAATCCAAAACTTACAAATTTCCCAAGATTTTCTAGCATTTACAAGAGGGTGAGAGTAGATTGGAGTGCTTGAAATCACTTTGGAGGGAGAAAGGTCCGGTGGGCATGGGAAGGGACTCAAAGCAATACTTGTCCTGATTCACGACCCAGGAAAAACCAGCTGATGAGGAGCAGGAGACTTCCACCGTTGACGTTTGACTTGGGCTTACCAAAAAGCTCCAATAAACAAGTATCAAATCCAGTAAGCCCAACAGCCAACCCATCCTTTTGAGGGAGCCCACAGCATCTCCCTTCATAAGAAAAGATCCCACACCAAAAGGAAGGCCCAAATCAAGTCCATATTGCAAAGGCCCAAATGAGGAGCCCACCTCCTTGGAAAAAAAGCAGAATTATGTTAGTAATTTTACTATATAGAAAAGAGATGGCAATATTCCCGTCCCCGACGAACAACCCTGTATCCGAACGAAAATAAGGTGGAGAATCTCTGAATTCGGATAGAAATGGGGCAGGGACGGGGTGAGATATCCCTGCCCCGCTCCGCCCCGATATAGTAAAATTATATATTTTTAGAATTAAAAATTATATTCTAAAATGTATATTCATTAAAAAATAATATATTTTATTTGATTATAATTTTATAATACATTTTAATGAAAAAAATAATATTTGAAGTATATATTTTTATTAAAATAATAATTTTTAATACATATTTTATTCAAAAATAAATATGTTTTAATATTTTTTGGGTTGGAAACGGAAAACATGGAATCCCCAAACCCGATAGGGAATCCTCGTCCCCATTAATACCCGATTTGTTTGTAACAGGGACAAAAATGGGGATTGTCAAATCCGTCCCATACCCGCCTGTTGCCATCCTAAAGATTGAACCATGATATGGCTACAAAGTTGGTTGAATGATAATCAGATAATCAGCAAATATTAATAACAAGTTGCTCGAGAATTGCCAGACAAAAAGTCTTATGTAGTTTAAATAGTGACAACTTGTGCACTGCATCTACGTTTTCATTCTCCGAAACCATCGACCATGGATTATAAAGGGAAGTCAATGAATTCATAGTCAATGTGCCAATAAATTTGTGTTACCAACCAATGGGATTATAATTTTATGAGGACAATGACTATTTTAACACGAATTTGGCACGTAGAAGTACTCAAATTATCAGTATAATAGTCAAATTAGGATCGGAAGGAACCTCGCAATTGTAGGGTCGTGGCCTTTGAATGTCTAGTCGCTATTTGATTTGATGCAAAATCATTTTACACCTACTTTTTAGGCTAAATTTCTTTTAGACCCGAGTCAGCGAGGGAAGGGTCAATGTCATTACCTTGTTGACTCATTGTTCGTCTTCTGATTGTCTCCACCGAAGATGGGTTGCTTAATTGTATTTAAGGTGATAAATATATGTTCGTGTCATACATGGATCATACAAAAATTTGATTTAAGAACATTTAATATAGTATCTGGCATCGAGCTCGATATACATTGGAGTTTAAGTTGGGCTTGAAGTAAATAAGACAAGTATTTTTGTTAAGGAGATATGACATTTGTTTCTCATAAGTATCCATAACTATGAAATTAAATTTTATAATACTCCAATTATTTTTATTACACTTTCTCATCGGTTCTATTAATATTTATTTTTAAAAAATAAAAAATACCCTAATTGGTTATTCATGTTTTCCAAAAAAATATAGTACTCCATTTATGTTTTGAGTACATTGTTTTTGGATTGCGGTGTATTATTTTGAAAATCTGGAAGCGAAAAGAGGGCAATTTCATATTTTCAAAATAAATTTTTAAATAGAATTTGACGGGATTTAGTGAAGTGTAATAAATAAATAATCAAGGTACTGTACTTAGAATCATGTTATATGATTAATTAGTGATAATTATGTGAAAATAAGACATAATTAAGTGTACTAAAGTGTATTTTTTCCTTTTATAAGTATTACCTTAACTTGCTTGAAAGTTGATGCAGGACATGAAATGTACAGCATTTACATGTTCATTTATACATTACAAACTGATAACAATGAATCATATGATAAGGAAGTCAAATGATGAGAGAGTGATAACACAATTTTATTTTCAACTCATAATTATTTCAAGAGATACATATGAGAAATAAATATACATCGATTAAAGCTTGAGCAAACAAAAGTTACATGAACCATACATAGACTGAACTAAACAAGCAATATAATGAGCGATGCGCAAAGACCAATAATACGATTTCCCGAAGATCAGTTTAGAATAGGAAGTTTCCTTAATTTGATGATTAAAAAAAGAAAAAGGAGAACAATATGCATATTGTTGTTTTCAAGTTCAAACACAATTTAATTTATAACTCTGTCTCTTTTTGATGATGCATCTCCGAATGGAGTAACTTGTCCATGTAGCCTCAATATGGCGATGGTTGGTAAAATCCAGTTGGTGGACCTGCTGTCACAATTAAACTATGCATTACTCTTCAAAAACTAATAGAGCAGAAGGTGAACAAAATTTAATAATGTGTAAATCGGAGCGAAATGTGAAATTTTATATGTACAACAACAAATGAGTTGTTAGTCAAATCAGGATGAAATATAGGAGTTGACAATTTAAATCAGCATCCAGCTCCAACTTACCTATTATGTTAAACTTTGATTCTCTTAACAATTGAAGCTTTTATGTGGATGCTTCAAAATATTTATTAAGCGGTGAAACTAACATCATATTTAGTAAACTCTAACTTCAACACATAATATAATAAAACCATATCCACCTAAAAGTTTAAGCAGATAAGTAAATACTTTAAAATATTCATCAAAAAATGATATGATTCACGACAAGTCTGAACTTATAGTAGTATCCAAAATGAGGGTTAAAAAGACATACCTGGCGGATAATAAGTGGCGGAGGGGTGAGGAGGGTACCCTACTGGAGGCGGTTGAGGGTACCCTGCTGGAGGCATTGTTGGGTAAGTTTGTGGGTAGTAATGAGGAGATGGGGCAGTGTATGGAGCTGCAGGTTGGGGTGGAAATGAAGCATAAGGCATGTTATAGTTCATATGTCCATCTGATGGTGCCTCCTTGCTCTTCACTTTCACTTGGTGCTTATCTTTACCTTTACCTTTACCTTTATCTTTACCTTTTCCATCATCATTACTATTACCATTACCACTACCAACATTTGAGTAATGCAATTTCACCCTCACTTCCCCTGAGTTGCTGCATTAACACCACAATTATATAATGGTTATGATTACAGTCTAGTAAGTTATGAGTACAAAGGATATATATGTGTATCATTTTTTAACTTCTTAAGATTCCACGTGCGAATGCAGATCTAATATCATAAGAGTACGGAGCATAAAGAGAGTTTATATACACATTAGACTCTATACATGATAGACTAGTCTTTCGGATCAGAAGTGTGCTTTAACGAGTGTATAGACTTCTTTGTGGTGTACTCTTCCTTGGTAAGAACCGGTTTTCCTCAACAGGATTAATGTCTCCTAGTCTATGGATGTTGGTTTATAATGTCTCACCTGCCTTTGCTTCCTTGGATTGGCCAGGTAGTGTCATCAACACCTTGAGACAGAACCTTGTGAAGCTGAACCCTGAAAACCAGACATATTTACTACATTGCCGCTGGCTGCAAAAAAACATAGACACAAAGTTTCAATTACCTGCCACTGCCAATGAATTCATCAGCAGTGAGGGTGTTGCTATCCCACACCATCACACTCAGCTCCCTCAGCCCTTCGATGAGCGTAATCGTGAACTTCTCCTTGAATTTCGGGTTCTGCCCTCCATCTGATTTCAACATTTCAATCAAATGAACAATGTGAATCAAGAAAACGCGAAAGTCAGGTATCGAATTTAGTTACCTTTGCATGTTCTGGTTCGGAACTTGGTGCTTCCATATTCAATACAGACATATGGGTCTTGCTTGCTCATCCATTCTTTATCATCCAAGTTGTAACATGCCACAACTATATATACGACGCAACAACTCGATCGTTAGAAATAAAATCAAGAAAATATCGACCCATATATATGTATGTGAGATTAACATACCAGTAACTTCAAGAGGATGGCCTTGGATTCCAGACATTTTGAGCTCGAGATCGGGAATATGTTATATAAGTTGATGATTAACGACGCGGACATGTAATGTACTTATATAGATGGAATGTGAGATTGACTTGAGAATTGGTTGAATGATAATCAGGAAATAGTAATAGCAAGTTGCTTGAGAATTGCTGGAAAAAGAATCAAACTATGTGTGACAAAGTCTGGTGCAGTTTAAATACTAACAACTTGTGCTCTGTGATGGAATATTTTAGCAGGTTTGCATATTTTTTGATTTCATTCTCTGAAACAGATGAATTATAAAAAAGAAGTCAATGGCTACATAATCAGTTTGGGGTACCAACCCATAAATAGGATTATATTTTTCTTATGCAAATTGAGAACTATGACTTTTTCAACACAACATGGCATGTAGAAGTACTCAAATTATTGGCATGGCAGTCAAATAGTTGTTGAAATTGGGAATAACATTAGTGTATACATCACATTGCTCTCCTTTTTGCGGGGGATGATTATTTTTCTAGACTCATAGTTTAATCAGCTTCATGTTCTTAAGGTTTGTTTACCGGGGAGATATGGATATGAGCTTCCAATGAAACCCATATACATAGATTAGAGTCCACTTTTGACCCAAAATACCAATCTATCAAGTAATGTTTTGAAAAAACAATAGGCAAAAGTCAGGCGGAGATGACTTTCTGAGGTCTAATAGGAAAACAAATTGGATTCGAGGATTAATCAAAAATTAACAAAAAATTAATCGGGAAACTAGTTGGAGATTGATCGAAAACTAGTCAGACAAGTTAGAAATTTTTAAAACACTTGTTAGAGCCATGAAAAGTCAAGAATTTGGTTTGAGTCAATCATCAAACCTCATCAAGAGTGGTTTGTAAGTGAAAGCTTCACAAGTGTAAGAGCTTATGAATGCTTATGTGCCTTGGGTTCATGTGTCAATGAACTTCCCTACAAACATGAAGAATCTTCAGAACATACAATTAGAGAGCCGAGAAAGATGAAGTACAATTGTGTTACTTATGGCCACCAGAAGATAAACCAATACATTGATGGTTTAATTTACATGAGATCTGAGAAGCTGACAATTATATGTCATTTCTAATTTCTTGTTCCAATCCAGCAACGCAGAGAAATAAAATGCTATACAGATAATCATAATTGGAATAATATTAAACAAAAGCATGAAGTTTGTAAGTAAATCTTAATGGTGGAAGTGAAGTGAAGGCCAAAAGCTCTCAGCAATGAACTGCAGGTCTTGATTCACATTCTCATCCACACTTGAATCTGTCTTTACCTCAAGAACTGCTCCTTTTTCCATCTTTCGAGGCGGCCCAGTTGGGTTTGGCAGCAGTTCTCTTCAACGCCTTCACTCCAAACGGGCTGTCCTTGCTCTGTCAAGAACACAATCAATGAATGAGAAACCAAAATACCGATTTCACATCAAAATCACATTATGAATCGAAGTCAAATAGTGTTTTTTACCATCAAGCAAGTGCCTGCACCAACATCGCAGACGGGATATTCATGGGGGCAGCAACTCTCCTGGTCATCACAGCAGGTCGCGGCTTCCAGAGGGCAGCATCCCCATTCAAAGCAATAGCTTCCGTAGGCGAAAAGGCAGCAGCAGGTGTTGCTGTCCGGGCACGAGTAGTAATTATCACAAACAGTTGGTGGCGTCACTGGACTTGGAGGCGATGGCCCGGGATTGGGGGGATTCTGGCCGTTCTTCAGCGGGTAGGATGCCTCCATGGCAATTCCACACTTGCCAGTTGACGTGGTGGCCAAATTACGTTCCATCTTGATGTAGCCATTTTCTCCCCAGCTCGCACCCCATGAGTTCCTCACAATCCAGTAGTCCTTACCATTCTCTGTGCCATACCCAACAGCAGCGACACCATGGTCCAGTGCAGTTCCACATCTTCCGGTAAATATACCCTGAATAGTTTGACAGGTGCAACATATTTAATCATAAGCTTCCCAATCTACATGATCTAGTTTGAAAGTTTTCATATCAAATCAGCACATCATCCCAACTAACCCAGACAAAAATATCCAGCGTAGTTCCACATGTTTCAGTAAATATACCCTACTAAATAGTTTGGCGGGTTGAACATAAATAACCATAAGCTTCTTGATGTACATGATCTAGTTTGAAGATTTTCGTTTTAATCATAAGCAGACTCAATCCTAACCAAAATCAGCACGTCACACACAAATGTAGTTCATAAACTGACAGGAATGAAAGTATTTTGTGCAATGAATCTTTCAGAAAGAGGTCCTATGATCTTACAGAATCATACAACTGGAATTCCCTGCCACCGGCTTCAATGGCAACAGCAATAGGCTGGTTTGCAACGGCTTTCTGTAGTGCCTTCTCATCGTTTGCAGGAACATCCTCATAGTCGTCAATGGTCACAACCTTTGCGTTTTTCTGCAAAACATAAAGGAACAGCCTTAATGAACAAAACAGATTTCTTCAGGTTAGGTTAGATTTTAATTCCCGAGGATTCGACTGAGCAGATACAGACCCTGTATTGATCACATCTGCTGTCGTAACCCAGGTAGGGATAGTCGGCCTCGCTGTCAATGCCGCCATTGTTGATGATGAACTCGAAGGCGTAGTCCATGAGACCTCCGTTGCATCCTTCATTGTAGGACTTGTCACAATCCACAAGCTCCTGCTCCGACAGTGAGATCATGTCCCCTGTAACAATCTTGTTTATCCCTTCCACAGCAGCAATTGTAGAGAATGCCCAGCAAGATCCTTCATAACAAATCATTGCATTCAAATCTCAGTTATAACAACCCAACTACAATTGACAACAAATATTACTGTAATGTGCAATGACAAAAAGGAAAAGTACATATAAATACACTCAAATATACACCTACATTTTTGGATGGAAAACATTAAAATTTTAAAGTGAAAAGTCTAAAATGCCCTTTGAAAATCTAATTTCCAAACATAACAACCTAATTTTGAAATCTAAAGGTTTAATTTATTATTTTTTAAGGTCTGAAAATTAAATTTTTACCCAGCAGCATTTTCATATTTTTACTTTCAAATTTAACATTTTCCACTTGGATGAATCTGAATGACCCAAATCTATGGAGCTAAGTGAAAAATGTGTATAAGGTGGTTGTATTTATCAGTATTTTTCCCTAACAAAAACACACCACTAAATTACCGTTCATTTCTTGAATCTCATCTATAAAATATCTGGGAGGCAAGGCTATCTTTTGAATATACTAGTGGGACCAGTAAATTCTTGGACCAACCCATCCCAACCAAAAGGAACTAATCACATATATACAGCCAACCCCCACTAAAGGGGAAGCTGACAAGATAAGGTAAATCAATATTGAAAATAACCCTCTTCTTACATGAAAGAAGCAAACACTTATATAAGTTATTGATCCAAGATCAATTTTTTTTTAAAAAATATAACATAAAAATCCAAACACTTGTAATAAGATCCCATGTCAAATAAATTATACCCTTTTGTCTACTGAGGCTTGTCTTGTTAATCAAAACCAATATTATCAAATATAATTTACTGGTTTATTGCAGAATATAAGAAATTATACCCTTCATAGCTTTGACTTGTGATGAAGCTTCTAATCCCAGAAAATTTCACAAAATCTTTGCTTCATGATCAAATAAAGTGATCTCAGTGTTGTGTAATTTCATGTTAATCTATTCCCCTTTTGACTTTAGACACCCTATTATATTCACAAGACAGCAATATCATTCAATAATACACTAAATTACTAATTCAATAAACATATTTAAAATAAAATTGAGAATTTAACTTACCACAGCTTCCTTGGTCCTTGACGGAGGTAACGGCGCCTTCCTTCCTCCAGTCAACGAACTCCGGCAGCTCCTCGCCCAGTCGCGGCGCGTACCGGTCGCTCCTACTCGCCTTCGCGACCCTCCTTTTAGCGTCGGTCCTGGCGCCGAGGTAGGTGGACCGGTACTCCTCGTTGGTCAGATCGGCGAACCGGTTCGCCCCGAGCCGGTAGGACCGGTCCTCGGCGGCGTTGTGCTCGTCCACGAACCGGAGGTTCTCTTTGAAGATGGCGAACCGCTTCTCTCTCTCTCCCAGGGCGTTGTAGCTCTTGCCGTGCTCGACGAGCCACCGCTCGAACAGATCCCTGACCTCGCCGTCGGATCTCTCTCCGGCGGCGGTGGAGAGGACCGACGCGGCGAGGAGAGAGAGGAGGAGGATCGGAACTGACATGGAAGCCATGGAATTGGGGGTGAGAGAGGTGAGGGAGTGGTGGTGGGTTTATATAGAGACTAGGAAGAAGAAGATGAACTTGACCATGATTATGACTGTTGCTGTAAATTAGATTTTTAATTCTAAAATCATATCATTACTGCCCAATATGTTTTAGTTGGTAAGTGAATCAAATTTTAATTAATATAATATAAAATTTTAATATATTTTATTGATTATGTTATTTGAATATTAGGTTTTAAATAATTACGATCTCTCGTAATAATAACTTGTATAAATGTTAAAGAAATTGAAATGGGGCGACTGAGTTGATAACTCGATTCGTTTTTATCAGTAATTTCGAACGTGTCGGGCTGCAAATGAATTGTTCAAGCTCGGTTTGTTAAATACTTGATTCAATCTCGTTATAACCAAATTCAAGTTTAGGATTGATGTTTTCTTTTAAACTAGTTAAACTTAAACCGAATCTTTTAAGGCTCCATACATTTACAAGTCGGTCCATTAGTATTTAATTAATATTTGTAATGAAATTAGACAAACTGAATCGAGCCGGTCCAACTTACTATATAGTGAATTGTATGTACTTATTTAATATAAGATTAATAAATATTTGTAGTGAACATTAAATTAAATCGAATCAAACCGAGTTTGAATTTGAGTTTAAATTTAACCTTCGAGTGGAACTCAAGCTTACTTTTGTACGCTCGTTTGAGACCGAACCCGAGCCGAGCCGAGTCCCTATGAATTGAACCTCAATTCCACTAGTTTACATCCTTAACCCAAAGTCTCGAACCGGAAAAAAATCTACTAGTGTGGGTCGGTTGGAAGTTGGAACGAAGTGAATTGTAATTGTAATTACTTTTTTAGGAGTCTTTTGCGAATGACAAACTGCCACGTCGTGTTGGTGGCTTGGGTGAGTGGGAGACTGAGACGGGTATTTTTGTCTTTTTGTATTCCAAAATAATTTTGTTTTAATAATGTTTTTTTCCTCTTAAAATATTATAATTATAGCATGATCGGTAGTGACTTTCTTGTTTATTTATTCTCCCATTTCTCAATCGGGAGTTGGCCAATGGCCCATCACCCACCACACGTAACTCTTGCATCCTTTTTATTTCTGATATATTTAGATTTAAGTTATTTTTCTGGGATTATATTTAAGATAATTCGTATGGTTACTGAACAAGAAATTCTGTCAACTCGTCTCAATCTGTCTGCTATGATATTCAATTCGATATGATGTAGATGAAGATGCCCAAAAAATATAACTCATGAGTATTTGAGTCGGTTGACAAGTTGGAGATGTATAACCAACTTCATCAATTTGGTTCCATTCAAATATGTAGAACCCATTAAATGATGTTCAAGAGCCAAAACTTATTTGCTTGCCCTTCAGTTGTTGTCCAAGAATTAAATGACACATTCAACATATTTTGAATGGATATTAATTTTTTTTTTGAAACCTATACTACCCAAACCCAACCCAACCTATACATTAACTACTAATTCACCCCTTAATTTCTACCCAAACCCATAACCTTCCCCACGTGACACAGCAAAACTCAAACCCTGTCCAAGGCCAAGGAAGGAGTATTCTGACCACTACGCCAAAGCTGCTCACATTTTTGTTTTTGTTGAATGATCATGGTTGGTTGGTTTGATCATGATGTTAACAGTTTTGATGTAACAACTAATCGTATAATTATGTGTGGTGTTTTAATGTCAAGTTTATTCTATATTTTTAGTTGTTTGTTGTTTGTTGTTAATTAAGTTAATGCCCTAAGTTGGTAAAAAATTGATTTATGCTTGGATCACAATTGATTTGGGCTTCAAAAACCCATAAAACAAATGGATTAGGATGTCATGTCGGGTTGGGTAAAACTCTTAACCTGGTTGGATTCAACGTGCTAAAACCCGCTCCAACTGAATTAAATAATGAGACCTCATATTTTTAACTCGTCCATTCCAAATTGAGTCCAATAATTATTGTAACCCGCTCCAAAACCGGATTGTGTTCACCCTATTTATTACGGTGTTGAATGTTTATTACCTCATTAATTTAGTTTTTTTATGTTGAAAAGGAAAATAAAACAAGGTAACACATTTGGAAAATTAAGTGTGTTGCAATCATCAAAAAACCACATATCTTGGATTTATACTTTAATTTGGTAATTTGTTATGAATATTAGTCAGTTGTGTCGATTGATTGACTTATTTTATCACTTTAGTTCATTTTACATGTAAATCATATGTTAACATGTAGGGATAATGACATTTTGTTACGCCTAACTATAGCGAAATGACACTTTCATATCTTAATTAATTTTTTTTAGTACCCTGACAATTTTTTTTTGTGACAACTCACATCTAAAATGCCTAAAATACCTAAACTACCATTGGTTTAAGAAACCATAAATTGAATTGGTTCAATTTTATTTATCTCAGATTCAATTTGGTTTATATTTAAGATGCAATTACAATTATGCCCCCCTAAATTTAAAATTAAATTTGAACCATTTCAAATCTGGTTTGCTAAATCAAATTGGACCAGTTCTATTCTGATTTTTTAAACCAAGGGTATTTTAGTCATTTTATCATAAGTTGTTACAAAAAAATTGTCAGAGTACTAAAAAAGAAAAAAAAAATAGTTAAGAGTTAAAAGTATCATTTCGCTATAGTTAAGTGTAACAATGTGTCATTATCCCTGACATGTATAATGTTCATTTTAAACACATGTTGGTCAATTTTAGGTTTGGGTTTCAAAGCCAAACCCAGCTCATTACTTTATGTGGTTGACGAGAACAAACTCACTCACTCTAACATGTGAGAGAATTTATGGAGAATGCATCATAAGCTTGTGAATATTGTTGACGATGATTCTCGTACAGTCACATTTTTAACTATTGTCCGCAAAGAGGATATGTATGATACATAAAGCATAAGTGTGTGAATCCAGTATAAATTTGTAAAGATTCGATTCGCTTGAGGAAAAAATTTATGACTTTAAAATATAAAAATAAGATGAATGTGTTTATTTGATTGTATTAACGAGTCAATAGTATATTTGCATATAAATTGGTGTGTTCTAAAAAAACAAGAACTTCTTAAAATACAAGAGCGATGAATCGGACTCTGTCTTCTTACTCAGGAGATACTTTCTTATGTGGCCAAGGCCAAAGCATATGCGGCATTTTCGGGATTATATTAGTGTCCTCCACTCGGATTTCAATGATAGCGAATTGATGATTTCTCCTAAAATAAAAAAAAAATAGTGATCACGATAGGATGATAACTACAAAAGTGTGAAGGAAAGAAATTAAGCTGGTCAACATGGTAAGGATCAATGTGTTATGACAAGAAATTAATATGATTTCTTGCCTAATTGTGATGTCAACTCCACAATTCTCTCGAGTAGGATGATCATCGTGAACATTGACAATGCCCAATTTGTAGAAGAAAACCTAGAAATGTAAGCATCTCGAGACTAGCGGTGAAACAACAACTTGTCTCGCGGTCGATCAATGGTGCAAATGGAAGCTCGTCATAATCGACGGTGCACACTACTACTTGTCTCAAAACCAATGGTGCAACCCAAATCTTGGGACCAAAATATAAACATAACTTGTCACGGGGCCAACAATATAAAATGAAAAATAGTTATTGCATCATTTGTCCTGCACACTTGCCATATTCATTAATTAATGAGTGGGTGATACCACGTAATGGTTGATGTTTAAATAATGATCAAGTTGGTTACCTTTTAATACCATATATATCAGGCCGAACTCCGTAACTAGAAGGTCAAACATATTAGTTGAGTGTGACTATTCACTTTTTAACACGGTTTTATTTTTAATTCTTTTTATGTGGGTCTACGTATTCCAAACAATCTCATCACGTGTTTTTTACACGTGGACATTTTTCAACCTAGGACCCCTTATGTAGGCCACTGTAAAACGTATATTCTGTACAATGGATTATTTCCTCATCGTGTGGGTCATAATATCACTAGGATTACAGAGGAGGGGAGCTACCGAGAGGTGAGACCGACAAACACATGGCCAAATTGACTTGTTATGATATCAGGAAGAAAAAGACAATGTTTTTCGTTAATTCTATTGAGTAAATAGTACATTTATGTATAAGATGTTGCAAGTTAAAGTAAGAAACAAATATTGGCCATAATTATCTAATTACACCGAAAGAAATCAAGAAATTAAGATGGTCAACATGATAAAGATCATTGTATTATTATAACATAAAATCATATTTGTAATATCAACTCCAACCAAATAAATATTCAAACTCAACATTGAACTCTATTCCACTCGCTTAGTTTAATTTTCATTGTACATGTTTAAAACAATATTATAATTGTATTAAGTAATAATTGATTAAATACAAAAAAAGCTCATTCGTCAAAGGAGTTTGATCTCAAATTCTAATTGAGCTAAACTATAACAAATTCACCAGCTTAAACGTGACTTAGTTGTTGACACTGTTTGCTCCTTAATTTCATACTAGGGTTCGAGGCTCAACACAATATTTGAGTGAAGTGGATTTTAAAATAGTTAGAGAAAGCGATGTAATACTAAAAAAAAGTATTAACAAATTCAATATACTATTTCACGAACTAAATCCTAACACCTCATAAAAATTCATCTAGCTCTCAGCTAGCACACTTTAAAAAAATTGAGAAAATCTACTGTTCTAGAAAATTATCTTAATATTTTTCTCCGCAATAAGTAATTAATAATGTTGAAATGAATATTCGGTTGACCGTACCAACTTTTGCACACAAGAAATCATAGCCACGACATTGACCAAACCCCCAAAATCTAATTATAATCGACGGTGCATCGTATTTTAAGTTTATTCAACAGCTGCGATCATAAATGCAATAATGGCTTTTCAGTTTCATCAACAATTTTTTTAATCGAATTTTTACCAAAGAAAATAGTTACAGTCAAACTTTAATACTTTATTGAGGATAAAATTAGAAATTTAAATTGGTTACTTGAATTTAGGTTACGAATACATAAATTCAGTCCCGTTGAGACTAAGAATTATATCTTTGATTAAGTTATTTTAAGTAACGTTTGGCCCTAAAATACTTGAGTGATAATAAATCATAAGATGTTGTGAAAATTTTTGTTAAACGTGAGGTTAAAAGGGAAATTAACACTAATCATCAAAACAAAACATTAAAGCAATTAAAAGAGAGAGATGATAATATAAAAATTACAAATGAGAAAGTGGAAGAAAGTTTTGCTCTTGGGTGAATTTTTTGGTGTCATGAGCCAAGGGGCATACACCTTAAAATTTAACACACAACCATCCTCCAAAATAAGGGTACGGTGAAATGCCTAAGTAGGGGTATGATAAAATGAATAAGTAGGGGCATGGTGTTGGTGGTGGCCACGTTTATCGCATAAGATTCATTTCATATTTTGAAAAATACACCCAATAGGGTCCCACGGAAAAGATTCCATTATGTGAATCTCCTATCTATGCTAATTAAATTAGAGCAAACAAAATGATGACGATGGCAAATAATTAAAAACACATTACTTTGTAAGAATAATATAAATTACTCATGATACGGTGGTGATTGCTATAGATTTTTGTTGTTTAGGATACTGTACAAGGGTTTTTGAATTAGTTTTTCTATTGGCCCGAGAAAGAACACAAGATGATTCCTGCAGTTAGGATGATAATGTGTTGGATTCAAGGCAAATTTGACAATCTGGTAGTTAAAAACAGGACATAAAATTTTCATTTTTAACAAAAAAAGTATTTCTAGACACATGCGGGATCTCTCGTTTTTCATTTCCAACTCAAAATAATATTAAAACCTTACTTTTTAAAATAAAATTTGTATTAAGAAAATATTATCTCAATAAAAACGTTCTTAAAATATTATTATTTTATTACATATGTATTATAATATTTCGGAATTGGCAGCGGAGGCCACCGGAAGGCAAGGGGATTCGAGTCGGGGCGGGCTGAGACCCGGGAACCGTTGGTAGATCGGTACTAGGAGGGAATCGGCAGTTTTGGTTGGTTGGTAGATTGGTACTGGGAGGGAACCGGAGTTATCTGGCGTCGGTGGGCAGATTCATGCAAGCATACCAAACTAGGGGGTCTCGGCTTGCTTAGGCTTCAATACGTCACCTGGGTGTCCTATTGGAATCGGTACCGGAAGGAAATGGGGGGTCCTTGGTGTCGATGGATGGATTCGGTTAAACCTAATGAGCTGGGAGGATTTGAGTTTCGCGATTCCTATATTGATCGCAAGGTTGATCGATGAAGCTGGTTTAAAGCGGTCTGCAGCAAGATCACGGAGTTTCTCCATCCGTATGAGTTGGAAGTCGTGGCTCTACATGATGCTAACTGGTTCGAGTCGATTGGTCTCCGAGATTATCATGAATGCCTGTGTAAAGCATTCTGCAGCGGGATCACGGGGTCTCTCCATTCGTATGAGGTGGAGGCCATGGTTCTACATGATGCTAAACGGGTCGAGCTGAACAATTTTGGAGGAATC
>JAYMTP010001445.1:0-24025 GCA_036897365.1 Geranium brycei | reverse complement strand
ATATTTAACGAGCCGAGCTTGAGTGGCTCGTTAAAAGCTCGGCTTGTTTACAGCCCTATGTATAAGGTAGATAGAACTCAACCCGATCCAGTTTGCTAAATTTTCTTGATTCAAAAATTTATTAAAAATTAAAATTAAATAAAAATACATATTATTCATTAGATATTAAAAGACATGACTGACTCGACTTGTTCTGTCTAGTTTCGCAGTAAAATATTTATTGAAATCTAAAAAGTTATACGATAAAAATATATAAATATTAAACGAACTGGCTAGCGAACATGTCAGATCTTGAAAGGTTAATGAATCGAGTTCGGACATCTCGTTGAAAGCCCAGCTCCTTTACCTATGGATATAACTTTGTACATGGTGTTCCATAAATGTTTAAACTCGGTATCATAGCATCAATCTGATGTCTACAAACACGGGATCATCAGGCAAGCAGACACAAAAGGAGGGGCTAATAACATATTAATCAACATGCTTGTTCTAGTTCTAGTCCTAGTTTCAGTTCTTTACTGTTGCTTCCAGGTAAATAAACTCTGGTTGTGTATCACACTGGCACAATTCACAGGCTGTGACTTTGATGATCAGAGCTCATCTTTTTGAGGTTCTTGAAGGCACTGCTCATCCCAATAGTAGGGGAACTTCAGTTTAGCAGCAGTGTGAGGCATGGACCAGTCCTCGTAAACGAACCTGAAACCGAAGATTTGAATCCAGATTCAAAAACAAAGATTTGTGCATGAAATTATTCCAGTTCCAGATTCGACAGAAACAACAAAAATATTCACTAGTACATAATTCATCTATTTCCACAAGTATACATTAAAGATTAGGGAAAATGCCAAAAAAGTGTTCTATAGTAATACTATGACTCTTCCTTTAATGACAAAAAAACACTGTAAAACTTTGTAAGAAAACACTGTAAACTTTGTCATAGTAAACTTTGCCAAAGATCATTCTACTTTTAACCTCTAGAATTTGAATATCTGACTCGTACGAGTTAAAATGTCACAGCAATAAGATGGGTGGAAGATCTTCATTCTTGATGGTTAAGACTATAAAATTGTAGGTCGATTAAATTGCAAGATCTATTCCAGAATATAATTGTGTATAGTGGAAGCAAATATGAAGTATGAGATATTAGGAGTGTCAAATCATGCAGAGTGCGTAATATGACGGATGAGAAATTACTTACACTTTGACGGGTGGCCGAGATATAACCACTAACATTTGCAAATCCTCGTGTTCATTCGTGTTCCAGACCTGGAATAATATCGGAACAATGAGAAATTTACATGGAGGAAAAGGACGGCAAGATATGGGTTGGAAATGATGACTATTCATACATTTCTATGTAATACTTAGAAACATACAATCTATAGGAAAATATTTCACATTAGAATTTTTAGAAAATCACAAATTTGTTAAATCTTATATCGTAGAGGAAAACTACAAATGTAGAGTGTTTTACCTGATGAACATCATTAACCGGGATATGAAATGTGCTGTTTGAAAATATTGGGAACTCTTCCGGCTTTCCCGGGTACTTCACATGTGAGGTTGCGGCAAGATAGATAGTCCCGCTACCTTTTAGAACAACGAACACTTCTTCACAGGAGTGCCTATGGATGGGTGTGCGCGATCCCGGAGAAAATGTTTGAAGCCATACCTCCACCTGTGACAGAAGTCTGGTAAATAGATACATACAAATGCAACTCATCGGAATCCATGTTTCTCTTGCTCAAGCATATAGAGCTGAATTATATTAATTCCTTTACAGAATTTAGCATGCTTTTGCAGTCTAACATCTTTTGCTCGCATAAAAGTGGTTTAAAGCATATCATACCTCCTTCATACCGTGCAAAACTGAGCCTGCCACCGTGATATGAGACAACCCGCCTCTTCCATAGTTACTCTGAGGAAGCTCGCTAATATTCCTCACTAGTGGAATTCCTGGATCAGACAAAAGAATTCAGAACCTTCCCATTGAAAACAATAAAGAAACAAATGTATGCAATACTACATATTCAGCGCAATCCAAGTACTCCAAATTTCCCATTTAATTTTCCGAAGAACTTATGAGCTAAACAGCTATAAACACCCAAAATCCCCAGAAAATACCGAATATATCATAAAGTTCCATTGAAAACAACTACTTCCATAGATAACCAAAAAATTTTGTATACAATTAGTACACATGCAGCTCAATCCAAGTACTACCCCGAATTTCCCATTCAAAATGACATAGAAAGTATGAGATTGAGCTAAACAGCTATAAATAACCCAAAATCAACTAGAAGCTACTGAAAATATCATAAACTTCCATTGAAACAACTACTCCCATCGAGAATCAAAAAACCCGTAGACAATCATCCATATTTCCCATTCAAAATGACGTAGAACTTATGAGTAAAACAGCTATAAACACCCAAAATCCCCCAACCAGAAAGCTACTGAGTAAATGATAAACTTCCATTGAAAACAACTACTCCCGTCGAGAACCAAGAAGAACAAATGTATACAATTACTACACATGCAGCTCAATCCCAAGTGCTACTCAAAATTTTCAAAACGCCATAGAGCTTACGAGCTAAAAAGCTATTAAAAACCCGAAATCCGCAAATCAGAAGCTATTGGCCTCATCATTAGTAACAAAAAATTCATTCCCAACAAAAACAAGTATAGCGAAATTGATCAACCAACTCAAATGCATAGGAGTAACCAATCAATACATATTCAATGATCTTACCAACTAAGCATATAAAATTTGGTCACACTCAAACATCACAATCCAAAAACCCAGAAATCAAAACAGCCAAATCCAGAGTCTCTCACCAATCCACTTCCTCCAACCAGTGAACTCACATGGCAACCAACAATCAAGAAAAAATGTATACAACTAATACACAATCAGCTCAATTTAAGCACTAACCCAACTTTCCCATTCAAATTGCCCTAGAATTTATGAGCTGAACATCTACCAAATTCCCCAAACCTCAAGCTACTGAACCAATAATCACCATAACCCAACACCACTCCAACACCAAAGTAAACGAAATTCACAAACTGAAAACCCCAAAATTTCTCCAGTTCACAGAAATGAAATCGCTGAGGATAAAAAAAACGAAGACGCGAACAAGAAAAATGGCGGAAACTGACAGAGCAGAGAAGGAACAACCTTGAATCGAGCACTGCGACGAAGCTCCAGAAGTTGCAGAAACTAGAATCACCAAGAACACGAGACTCGCTCCCACCATTGCGAAGCTGCTCCGATTCTCTTCCAATTTCGGTTCTCACACTCTTCTCAGAGGTTCCAGAAGAACGAACCAGACGGTTGCAATTTCCTTAACCTGTCACTCCACGCACCAGATCATTTCTCGCCTCCTTCGTGGTCCTCGTTTTGGGCTCAACCAGGACCAATTAAAACTTCGTTTCCTTCACGGGCCTTCTTTTGGGCTTGGTCCGGCTCGATCAACACTTTTAGTACTGCCGTGGGCCCAATTAAATAGTCTGTTTCCTTCACGGGCCTATTGGGCTTGGTCCAACTCGAATCTGCCTCATAATATTAGGGGATGGCAAAAAAATCTGAACGGAAGGACACCAATGAACCAGCCCCGATTGGAACCGGTGAAATCCAAACTTTTGTGGGTCTGGATTTTTATAGTGGATTTTTGAGCAGGCGCGGGTCGACCTATACTCGATCCAATTTCGACCCGCACCCATATGAATTTTTTTAAAAAAATTTACACATTAATATTATATCATATTCTTATTAATTTTTTAACAAAAAAGTGAAAAAGTAAAATTCTAATTACCCACGCAAAAAACCTAAATTAATATAATATAACATCTATTTATATTAACAAAGATTTCTTGTATTGTAAAAAAAGATTTAATTAGATTTATATTTGAATTTTCTGGTCGGATTTCAGAGAAAATTAGCACTCGTCATGTTTTTACGGGTCGAGCACCCAATCACGATGATCGGATTTTTAACGGGTCGGACACTCGCTCGAAGCCAACGGATTTGGGTGCGAGTTTGGCCAAACCCGACCAATTGCCATTCCAACTCATAAAACTACCCGTCAGACCGATTAAATATCTTGTCTCCCCATGGGCCTCGTTTTGGGCCTGGGCCGGATCTAACCACACACTTTCAGCCCTGTCGTTTTTATGGTAATACATGTGTCTTATAAAACGACTTGTCGTATTTTCTTGTCAAGGTGTTGCTAAGAAGTTGCTGGGAGAGAGACCCAAAACCTTACCCATTTCGACTCTGAGGTCTCTGAACCGAAATCTCCACCACTCACCTCTCCGGTCGCCGGAGATACTCATCTCCGGCTAAATATTGCCTTCAGGTTACAATTTCCGGTGCTCTTCCGATAAGTTTTTGTTTTTATTTTTGTATCTTTGATTCTTGTAGCTGATTGTATTTTTTAGCCAGTGAATTTACTTCTGGTGTGTTCAATTTGAGTGTTCTTGCAATTTGAAGCTTAAATTTTCCATTTTTATGGAAACCCAGATGGATAACAAATGTGTTCTAGAGATTTTTGAAGTTTATGAGAAAATGGAGGGAAGATTTGAGGTTTTTTGGGGCTTGCTTCATGTTTGGAATTCCTGTAAGCATTTTGAATTAATAATTTCAACAATTTTATTTTATTTTTTGTTTGTTAGTAATGCAGGATTTGAGAGGTTTGGGGATTATCAGTGCTGAGGCTTGTTTTTTTTAGTGTTCACTCATTTACAGGTTTCAAATTTTGATTGATGTTCTAGAAATTAAAAGTTTCTGGGTAATTGAGTTTTTTGTTTGGAGTTCTTGTGAGCATATTAGAATTAAGAATCTTAGCATTTTCGAAGTTTTTGTTGATAGTATAGGATTTGAGATGTTTGGGGATTAACTATCAGTGCTAAAGCTTGTTTTCATGAGTGTTCACTCATTTACAAATTTCAAATTTCAAATGATGATTGATGCTCTAGAAATTGAAAGTTTTTGGATATTCGAGTTTTTGGCCTTTCTTCATGTTTGAAATCATTGCTCTCAAATGAGTTTTGAGTGTATCAGAATTGGGAATTGTGGAGTGTTTATTCATATATCAAAGCATGAAGAATGTAATATTTGAAGAGTTTTATTTTGATAATATAGGTTTTGAGAATTATAGACTATAGGTGTTGCTTTTCATTCACAATGAGCAAAACTTGTTACCAATATGATCGGTATTGTTGACCTTTTATGTGCTAAGAAACCGATAGTTGCTGAGATTGTGTTATTATCTCCATGCAGGTTAATCCACCTAGAAACGATTAACCATGAAGATCAAAACATGCGTTGGCGTCGTAGAACCTAGTTTGTCGCTTCTACATCCAAAACCCTATATAATTTTTTCACCTACTCTTCGAATCCCGAGTACACACGAGAAGAGAATCGCCCTACATTCTACGACTAGGTCTTCGGTTTCTGCCACCTCATCAGTGTCCAAGCCAAAGACTCCCCGCTCAGGTCAGAAACAGAAACAAGGGTCATTGTATAGTCGCCCGAGTTTATTACACATGAAGAGTGAGAGAATAGAAACCCGTGCCCGTGTCAACGAGTTTTTGAAGGGGATTGGTATCGCATCTGATGAACTCGACGGATTGGAGCTTCCCGTGACAGTCGAGGTCATGAGAGAGCGTGTGGAGTTTCTTCACAATATAGGGCTTACAATCGATGATATTAATTACTACCCGCTTGTCCTCGGCTGCAGCGTGAAGAAGAACATGATCCCTGTGCTCGATTATCTCGGCAAGTTGGGTGTGAGAAAATCGACTGTGACGGAGCTTTTGAGAAGATATCCCCAGGTCCTCCATGCCAGTGTCGTCGTCGACCTCGCCCCGGTGGTTAGGTATCTCGTGGGGATGGACGTCAAGCCAGACGACATTCATCGGGTGCTCGAGAAATACCCGGAAGTACTAGGGTTCAAGATCGAGGGGACGATGAGCACTTCAGTGGCGTATTTAGTTGGGATTGGAGTGACGAGAAGAGAAATAGGAGGGATCATAACCAGATACCCCGAGATATTAGGGTTTCGGGTAGGTAGGGTTATCAAGCCCTTCGTCGACTATCTCGAAACCCTAGGCATCCCTAGATTTGCTATCGCCGCGTTGATAGAGAAACAACCTCACATCCTTGGGTTTGGATTGGAAGAGACAGTGAAACCAAACGTGGAGACCCTTTTAGGGTTTAACGTCAGGGATACGTCGCTCTCTTCTATCGTAGCGCAGTATCCCGCGATAATTGGGCTTGACCTAAAGGAGAAGCTCACCAGTCGAAGAGACTCGCTCAACGAAATCATCGACTTGAGCCCCGAGGAGTTCGGGCGAGTCATCGAGAGAATGCCACAAGTCGCGAGCCTCAACAACGTGCCTATGATGAAGCACGTTGATTTTTTTGCTAGTCTCGGGTTCTCCAAGGAACAAATCAAGGAGATGGTCGTCGAGTGTCCTCAGGTGCTCGCTCTAAGCCTCGAGATAATGAAGCTAAGCTTTGACTACTTCCAAACCGAGATGGATAGGACTATAGACGACTTGGTTGCTTTCCCAGCGTTTTTCACCTATGGATTGGAATCAACCATAAAACCGAGGCATATGATGGTATTGAGGAAGGGCTTCACTTGTTCTCTCGCTTGGCTTCTCAATTGCTCCGACGAGAAGTTCAGGCAAAGAATGGACTATGACTCCATTGACATGGATGAGATGGAAGCGGAGGAGCCATTATTCGACATGAACACGCTCAGAGGGCCGGAGAGCAATGAATCTGATTCTGACTATGAAGATTACATTGACGATGAACTTGTATAGAGCTACGAATCAGCTTCAGACAACCATAAACAACCTCGGCTTCCCCAAACATGGACCTTGTTGGATGCAACACCAAAAGGTAAACCTCTCCGAGCCCTTGTCTTGTGTTTTTGTCTTCAAAACGAATACAGTCGATCTGAGGCAAAATAGGCGATTATTTAGTGGGTTCATGTGAAGTGCTGAAGTTTAGTGAATATTTCTCTGCATCCATAAATTAGATGAAGAGCAGTGTGAGTACTGTTAAAATTATGTTATTGGCATTGCTTTGTTGTGCTGTTATGATCAGTGACAAGTTTTGGAGTTGGAGGGGATGATTGTTTTGGGATTCTCTGGGTGACAAGTTTTGTTTGTACTATGTTGTAACTAAGTAACACTTGATATGAATTCATGTTTCTCTTCATTAGTTTGATCTTCATTCCCATGATTTTTGGTTCTTGGATCAGTTCCAGTGAATGTTGTCTTTTACAGAGTGTATTGTATATATGTAAAGTTCTATGGCAAAGCTCTTGGTGACTTGAAGAAACAAAGGTCAGTTACATTCTTTTTTTACAAAAGAAAACAAAAAGTTAATGGACTGAAAAGGTAATGTTGGAGACTGATATACACAAGTCATACACATAGATACAAACTGTATATCCCATCTTTCATCCTTCAACACATCACCTGTTTGTGTTCCTAATTTTCCTATCAACTTTCTCCAAAATGGTCTTTAAAAAAACCATGTACAAGTCATGAATTACAAAACTTGCAAAATCATCTGATCCAACAAAATGCCATTGCTTCAAGTTCCTATTCTGTTTTCTTCAGCCAACCAAGCTGCAATGAAATGAAAATATTCATCAGACAAAAGCCTTAAAAGTATCTAAAGAGAGACAAAAACCTTAAAACAGTCGGAAGAGACAAGGACTGACCTTCCATGCATACATCAAGAAGAAAGCTACTGTATCTGCAGACCAAACAGCTGCAAATGATTTCCAGAAGAAAGGAATGGTGACATTGAGCAATGGTACGAGGAGAAAGAGGTAGTTCAGAGCTTCCTTCTCGTTCTTCGAGCAATCCCGAGCCCTGAGCGAAGGGATGGCTGCAAAACGATGTTGAAGTATAAAATCACACATCGAATATATGTGTTGAAAGTGGTCTTAACGGTAAAATACGTTACGGTTAAGAATAAATGGAAAAGACGAAATACCCTTTAAATCATTGAATTAAGAAACTGATGGTGTATTTGTATTAATTTTGCAAGAAGTATCCGTAAAGTACATTTATTGCAAAAAAAAGTGTTAACTTGTCCTTTTTGGACCGTTGAACATAAATGGAATATTTAAGTTTAAAAGGAGAGTAAAAACTACATGTGAAAATAATTTTAAAATCTACATTCATCATAAAAAAATAGGAAAAAAAATATTTTTTATTCATTTTTTCCAGAGACAAATTTGAATAATTGACAGCAAGTTTTTGAAATAAACATAAAACACACTCTTTGCAAAAATCTTAAATTGCACAACCAGTTTTACAACTATCTGTAATATATAATTACATAGACTGATAGACATGCAATGGAAACAAGTTTTTAATTACAAGCAATCTACATTTTATTCAATCAAGTATTGTTTTGCAGAAAACTAGAGAGGTAATAGTAATGAAAAGAGTATAGATTTTGTAGAAACTTACTGAACATCCAAATGGACCACATTCCCATCAATCTCCAAATGTCTGGTTCATTCGACGGGAACACGAGATTGAAGGCAAGAGCGCCACCAGCCAGCATTGAAACGTAGCCTTGAACCTCAAAGACAGTGTACAAGGTTGTTCCAGGCACTGCTGGGTTCTTGCTTGCTGTCGAAGCTCTTGGGGCAAATGTTGCTGCCGTTTTCTGAACTACCTGTTGCAGAAAACCCAGAAAAATCTTAATACCGATATAAATTCTTGCATGAACAGACTAATAATCAGTTAATCACAAATCAGCTTCTCCTTCCGGATCAAACTCACGAATATCCCCCAAACTCGTAAACTTCCTAAATGTTCAAATGAACTTAATCACGAATAAGCTACTACTTGTTGTGAACTTTCAGACCCGACTAAGGAATATAAACAAGTTGTGAACTCTCTAGACATTTGGAAAAAAAACAGTTAAGTTAAGAAAAGGGAATCGACTAATATGGCTAAAACCTAACACTCAAAGCCTACCCATTATAGAACAGCAAGCACCAGCCATGAAATCTCATTACCCATATCAAAATTCAAGTGATCACGCTATAAGCTGAGACCTAAGCAATAAATATCAGAAGAAGAAAAACAGTAAACTTTCTGAACATTTGAAGAAACCCCGAAAACCTGAAATTCAAAGCCTACCCATTACAGAACAAGCAAGAACCATAAATGAAATCTCACTAACCACCTCAAAATTCACATGATCACACAATAAACTGAAATCTGAGCAATAAATATCACAAAAGAACAGTGAAATTCAAAGACTACCCATATCAAAATTTACATGATCACGCTATAAGCTGAGACCTAAGCAATATATATCAGGAAAAAAACAGTGAACTTTCTGAACATTTGAAGAAACCCAACAAATTTAAGAACTGGATATTGACAAATATGAGTAACAACTGAAATTCAAAAACTATGGCTAAAAACTGAAATTCAAAAGCTGCCCATATCAAAATTTGCATGATCACACAAATATCAGGAAAAAACAGTTAACTTTCTGAACATTTGAAGAAACCCAACAAATCTAAGAAGCACTGACAAATATGAGCAAAAACTGAAGATCAAACCATACCCACAACTCAAAATCAAGCAAGCACCAACCTTTTTGAGGTCTTTCTCGATTTCAGAACCAGAAGACAGATTCGATCCCTTTCTGGGTTCTTTGGGCTCCTCTACAAGCTGCTCTTCTCTCGGTTCATCATCGACAGCCATCTGTGTCTCCACTTCGTTCGAGCTGGAATAAATTTTGAAGCTTCTGCGATGGAGCTGAAGGTGATTGCTTCTGTTCACGCCATTTTTGGGGGTTTTGGGGTTGGAGAAGCTGCAGAGAGACGTTGAGACCAACGTGTTCATTTTTCGTGGCGCAGAATTTGAATGTGGCTATCATCGGAGAAGACAAGAGGAAGAGAGAGTTGGGATAAGGAACGATTGGCAGAGTAGAGATTGAGACGATACTGCGTTTAGAAAGGGTGATACGACGTCGTTTTGTTAACAAATAAAATAATTACCAAATTGATCCCTACGAGCAAGGGTGACCAAAAATAATCGAACTGAAAATAACCGAATTATTTTGGTTAAAAACCGAATCTAACCAAAACTTCATCGGTTTGATTTCGATTTATAAAGTAATAACCGATAAAAAAAATCGGTCGACTTTCACATATGGCTCATTTTAAGTCTTCGATGTTTATGAATTGTGCCTACAAATATAGGGCCAACAGAAAATAAGTCAACGCCAGCCCAAAATGTGAGAAATTCATGAGAACCGGTGTAAAGAAAAACGAAGCAAAAATAGGTAGGTCAAATAATAAGTCAAAACGACTTAAAATGTGTAAATTTTATAAAATTCGACTCATAAAAACTTGAACCAAATAAAAAATTGATAGATTCAAAATCAAATTGAACCGAATTCAATCGACTATATTTTATTTTTTTTATAACTGAACGGAACTGTCTCAGAACCAAACTGTAATGCTCTAACTCAAATAAAAAATCTAAAATAGACCATCCACTAAATTAAAAATAAGTGCAATTACACTTAAAATGTATCGATATTTAATCTTTATTTTTGTTGCACCGGCCGTTAAAATTATGAAAACCAAAAATTTTGGGATCACAAGATAGTGTAACACTTTCGATTTCTCTCAAAATATTGAAAGCCCGATTAATAAAGTTACAGGTCTAATAAACACTTAAAAATTCACTGATGTGAATAATAGAAATAGTACACCACAACATTATGATTCATAATGACCTTATTAGTTAAAATCCGCTATCAGTCCTCAATTGATTCCCACTAATCCTCTGTTAATTTTCAATTAATCTTTGGATTCGACTTATTTTCCGATTAATTCCCAATTAGTCCCCAGAAAGCACTCTCCATTCGATTAACCTCTAGTTTTTTATTTATAAAATTGGTTGAAATTAAACTAATCAATACTAATTTTTAAACCATTTATTTCTGAATCATGCATCTAAACTAACACAAGGAATCAAGAAACTTAAAAAAACACTAGAGGAAGAATAAAAATATACATGAAATTTTCCAAGTGTAAGTACCAATATGGTACATGCAACATCCTGAAGCAATACACAAACAAATTTTAAGAGTTCTCAGCTGAGAAATCAAAATCATACCAAACATTTCAGGACAAAGAGTAAATTGGACAGAAAGTACAGTTCAGACATTGTTAACTGAGGTTTTGGATCTCTTACCACTTGCAACGAAATCCGGGAGCGTCTCCTCCATGATCTTTGGGACCGAGAAATTGAAGTCCAAGACAGAGAGGTCTTTGATCCCAGGGTTCGCCTCCAGGAACGACCCCACTTCTGGCCGGGACTTGAGCCTCTTCCCGTTTGGTGCAATGTAGTAGGCGTCAAACTTGGAGAAGTCTCTCCTGAGCTGGACGTTCCTCTTGAAGCCCGCAGGGGATTTCGGGATGTTGGGCCTGTCAATGACCCAGGTGCGGGTGGCGTCGTACTCGATGTCGGCAGGGTCGTTGCAGGAGGCCGCGGGTGCTCTGCTGCAGGAGAACGGCTCCTCGGTTAATCTGCTCCTGATCGACTCGTATTCTTCGAGCGTGGGGATGACCTTCCATTTCAGGCACTTCACGCATTGGGCGGCGTACATATCGACATAACCGCGTGATGTCTGTCACGTGAAAAATTCGAAATAGAAGTTAGGGTTTCATGGTTAACCCCGTTCATTTAGATAGATCATGTAGAACACGAGAATCAGAACCAGAAACTGTGAATCTCTCTACTTGATTCTCAATAGATTGAGCAAAGACAAACACATTTCAGTATTTCACTCCAAACAACAAAAACCGAGTGGCAAATAGTGTCCAATGTTATCATATATACCATGAATGAAGTAGTGCTTAAGCGCTTTCATTTAGATCAATCGGAGTTAAAAATCAATAATCATGAACCTCTTTAAAAATTCAACAGTTGATTCTCGGAAGGTTAAACAAAGACAAACACATTTCACTCGAAAAAACATAATAATAACCACCAATTACCGAGAATGAAGTAGCACTATCAGGAATTTCACCTAATGTGCTTAAATGGTTTATACCCCTACGGTAGATAGAAATCGTTGAAAAATCCGCTAGTATACTTTCTCGTTCTCCTTATATTCAGTAGTAATAATTTTATGTTTTGGAGAGTACACATTACATCTTCTTCCTCATATCACTATACTGAGCTCGTGATTGATAACATACTTCCATTTTGAGAAGGAGCTTTTGCAGTGAGTACCAACAACAATGTATATTAAGTTATGCATAATGCATCTAATACAAAGATACTAGGAATAGGCTCCAATCAATTCGGGCCTTTGAGTCAAATAAAAATGCACTCGTCACTTGTGTATATACACTAGAGTATATTAAAACTCAAATGGTTGCAAATAATCATTCCCCTTATGGATTAAACTCGAAAACCTCACAGTCCAACACCATAGTTACTGTATTCATAAAGCTTTGATCCTTGAACAACTTCAGAGTCAATGCTAAAACTTAAAACCCAGAGAACAATAGCTATCATCATAAAACCAGCTTAGCTTCGCAAACCACAAGCTAGGTGTTTGTGAATCACCATGAACAATGCAACAACAATTACAATACAGGCTAAGTTAATTTATTGCCTGCCTCAAAATGTTTCACAAGGCTCATGCATGGTGGTGGCACATAAGAGGAATATCCATTTACATCTTGTTTGATTGATGAGAAAATTTACGGAAGGAAAAAATATTATAATCTTCACCTCTCTAAATAGTTGTTTCATCCTTTTACCAACCCATCCCCTAACTGGGTTTTAGAAATGAAACGGGCAATGCCAGATTCACATTTTCTCGCGTTTTCTCAGCAACCAAACAGAACAGCTAACCCCATTAACATGCTATGCTATTTGACAAAACTCTTCCACGAGGGTTCAATAAAAACAAAAACCCATCACCTAAAACCTAATTTGGCCTCGTAAGCCATAAAAACCAGATTAGACAGAATCGTGCAAACAATGCAACAACAACATTACAATAGAGACTGAGTTAATATATTGACTGCCTCAAAATGTTCCACAAGGTTTATGCATGATGGTAAATCAGAGGACTATACTCTATACCTTTCAACTCCTGTTTGGTTACTGAGAAAATTGCACAGGAGGAGAAAATATCAAAATCTTTACCTCTCTAAATAGTTGATTTATCCTTTATCCCACCACCCCTAACTGTGTTTTAGAAATGAAACTTGAACCACCAGATTTACATTTTCTCCCATTTTCTCGCATTTTCTCCACAACCAAACAGAACAACTAACCCCATTAACATGCAATTCAGTAAATCCCCTAGGGTTCAATAAAAACGAAAACCCAACACCAAAAAACCTCGAAACGATCATCAATTTGGCTTCGTAAGCCCTAAAAGCCAGATTATACAGAATCGAGCAAAACTGGTTCGATTCCGTACCTTAGAGGACGATTTCGGAGTCGCTTCTTGGCTCTCCGTCGCCATCAGGACTCTAGCTCTCCTCTCTCCTCTCTCCTCTTCCAGATCCGTCCGTTTCGATGCAGAAACTGAGTCTTCGAAATGGTCAGATCAAACGAGACAATGGCGAGAAATGTTTTCGCCATTACTGCTTTATATGGCGCCAATGTGTTATTACCTGAACTGTTTGATGCATTCCGTAGTTCTTGATATCTACAGGGGTTGATATGCAATTCGTACAAATTGCAAGTTAGTCCTATGTTTTTGGTTAATTGCATTTGTAAGGACATGGAGCATTGAGGAGCAACTTGTCGACGTATTGTATTTTTGCCATTGGGCTCAATGGAAAGCCCATAAAAACCTTTCACAGAAACTGAAGCCTAATTACTCCAATGAATATAGAAACCCAAAAACATCTAAAACCATCAAGTTGAAGCCCCATGCATGAAAGTTTAATAGGCCTCTAAATATTACCAATTAATCTTCTGTTAATTATCGATTGGTTTTCATAGGTCTTATTTTTCCGACTAACGCCTAAATTTTTTTAGAAACACATTATACGTGGACTAATTTGTATTCAAGCCCAAAAGCGACGAAAAGTTAACATATTTGCATTAGTAAAAATTCGAACTCGGGTTGCGGAAGCACTGTAATCCCCAGCTTCCTTTTATCAATGAAGAGTCTCGTGTCGCCGAAAGAAGTTGGGATATTCATCTCTCAAATGCGAGTTTTTAGTTGGATCATAATTCAACATGGTGGTGAAATACGTTGAATTTGGGGTTACACATTTGAGACAAAACTATTCTTCGCCTCATTTCGAAGTGAGACTCCGCTTTAAACTTGATTTCGTCATGATTTTGATAGCTTTACTCCTATTTACATCACATACGCCTCACGGGTATTTTGAATGAGAATTCAAAAAAAACATATTGAGTTTTGAGCGAAAGCGGGAATTGGGTTTGTCGTGTCCATAATAACGTCATTTATTACTTAACAGCCGCTGAATTTGTCGTGTCATCCAAATTGAGAATTTCTCTATAAGATTTTCTCCTGTCAACGTTTTAGCCTCTATTGATCAAAAGTCTGAGTTCGAACTTCTATCTATCTATCGATTTAAATTATTGCATGAATTGGGTTTTAACATGATGACCCGAGAGAATGGGCTTTTAAGTCATCACATGGAGACAATGACATTACCACCATGCAGTGCCCCCCAACATGCACTACAAATAACCCATACAATCAAAAAGTGAGATTTATCAACAAAAAAATGAGAGTGATGTGTGTTGGGATGATAAAATGGTCCCAATTGGAGGATTGTGTATAGAGAATCTCAAGCAATTGAAAAGCAAAATAGTTCCAAAGCCAACAAAGTGGGCTAAGAGCTGGCCATTGTGAATAATAATCAAGTGCTCCATAGACTAAAAGACTCAAAGCTCTTGGATTTTTCCTTTCTCTCACCCAAAATCCAGCTATGAACCCACCTAACCCTTAAACCTCTCTTTCTTTATTACTATTAACAACCACAAAATTCTTTGCTCTAATTGATTGGAGGGTAATGTCATATTTGTCAACCCTTTTGCCTTTTAAGATCCTTCCAAGCTTCTTCTATAAATAGCAGCAAAATATATTTTTATTTATTTTTGTTTGTTAGGGTTTGTCTGGTTGGTTGAGGTTCGGGTCTCGGTGGAGGCTGAGAGAGTTAGGTTACGAGTTAATTGTACTAGAGTTACGTTAGATTTACTGATTTTTTTGATGATAACAAAATGTAATAGTTAATAGTTATACTGCATTTTTTCGCTTTCAGCTATTTACCTTTGACGATTTACTTTTTTTCTTATGGTCACAGAATGTATTTTATTTTTGTCAATTAGAGTTTGTCTGGTTAGTAAAAATTTGGGTCTCAATAGAGATTAGGTGTTAGCTTTATGTTATATTTATTGTTGATAACAAAATGTAACAATTATCCCGAATAATTTTCGGTTTTCAATTATTCATCCTCAATGACAATGACTAAAAACTGATAAAGACTGATTTGTGATTAAATTACTTAATAACACGACTTTTGTCTTTTATTCCGTCAACCTTTGCCTTTTAAGGTCATTGAGAGCTTCTTTTATGAATGGTGGCGAAATATATTTTATTTTTGTCTATTAGAGCTTGTCGATTTAGTTAAGATTGAGGCTTGGCGGAGGCTGAGAATTATGTTACGCATAAATTATACTAGAGTTATGTTAAATTTACTATTCTATTGTTGATGATAAAATGTGACCGGTCATTATAATCTTTTTGATTATTGATTTTCATTTATTAATTAAGTATATTGATTCAAGATTATTATTCAATTATATTAGTTAATAAAGCTGCATTTTCATTCTTTCTTTTTCATGATCCCATTGATTTTGAATATCGATATGATGTTGAATTTAGATTAGTACAATAATTAAAGATGTTGGCTTTTCATTAAAAAGTGACCATTTTGTGCCAAATGGACATTGAAAAGTGTAGTGTCACGTGAAACTAATTATTTAAATAATATTGGGAAAGGGAATATTACTAGAAGAAGGTTAGAGAAAAGATTCATCACTGATTTTTTTTTTTGAAATTAAGATTCATCACTGATTGTAATGTAAATTTAATAAACAATATAAATTACAAAGTCACACATCACATTAATGACCGACTCACATGATTAATATCATATTACATAAACATGTTTTTATTGAGATATGGATCTGATTAGTATAAGTCTTCGTTCAATAATTTATCTTTTTTACGTACAAATAACATAATGGAATCATGCTGTCAAAAAAAACATAATGAATCATAATATAATTTTATCAATAAATCAAAATGAAATTGAAAAATCATTATTTCAAAGATCAATATATAATTTGGTTTTTTATTTACTAATGCATTTTAATATATTTTATTTGGTAGTCCGATCGACCGAGTTTTGAATTGAGTTTTAAAACTCGTACTAGGTGGCTCGTTTTAACGAAATGTCTCTTCATCGAAATTAATTTTTTATTTTTCATGTATACATGAATATTGTTCTATAATTTTCATGTTTGTTTGAAAATATCTTATTTTGCTAATTAAAGTTTTGCCAATTCTTGTACCGGTTATCTAAATTTCCTAATTTTTTCCTAATTATCCATAATCTTAGTTTTAGAATTTTACTTTATATACTAAGCATAATATAAATAGAAATATCTTGTATCCATGGTGCATTAATTGTGGTAAGTGTGTTTAGAAGAAAGAAGGAAAAAAGATTACACAAAATGACCTTCCCTATGATCCAACTAGAGAGAATTTAGTGGGATCAAATCAAGAAAGTCAATAACAAATCACATGCAACTCTCTTATCAATTATTTGAAATTCATAATCAAGATTTAAAAGATCATGCATGACCTCAACAGAATTGAAAATATTTTTAATCAAATAAAATACTCCTATCCTTCAAAATTAGGATAAAGATTTATATGATTATGAATTGAAATAAGTTAGATTTAGTTATTTTTTAATCCATATTATTAATTACCATTATTAGAGTTTGATTTTATTCATATTTAATCCATTTTATTTTAGTTTTATACCGATCGATATCCTATCCTGCTTCAAAAAAACATATTCACCAAATCATATTGAATTAAAAAATACAACTACAAATTAACACTTATAAAATGAGATTTAAACACAAAATAATTATTTTTAAAATCACATTATTATTATCATTATATACTGTGAGGAGAAGGTTGAAATGCATTGGAGTTATGACCGGCGGATTTTAGGTGACGTGGCGTCCCAAATAAGGACCCTCTCATACTTATTCCTTAGTTTCATTAAAAAATAATAGCACACTGATTTTAATTATCAATGACATGTTCAAATTAATTTAGTGATCTCCTCTTTTATCACGTCATGTTAGAAATGATAGGTCCACGTATCAAAGGTATTATACCACTCTAAATGTGTATCAACGTCAACGAGATGGATTCTTGTTGAATCGAGTATACAAGTTGAATCTGTCGGGTTCAAAAGAAATAATTTGTTATGTTCGTGACCGCTCCCGATTTGATATTGAATGACAATTTCATACTTTTATTCCGACGCCAATTAGATTCCTGAACATTCTCGTTTCCATCAAGTCATACAGGAGCGTCCTGACTTTTGACATCTTTAATGACCCGATAAATAGTTACACATTTTTTTGGAAAGAAAACCACTTTATTTAATACGAGTCAGAAACTAGGAAATGATCCAAGTCCGGGGACAACCCCCCTCCCCAACTCCTAGTTAGAATGACACGAGGCCGTTCTAGTTGGAGAATGAATAATCTTGTTAGCTGACACGCCTAACAAAACAAACTATAATATTACAAAGCCGACAATCATAAACGATTGACCCATAAGACAAATATAAGTACTAGACGAATAAATGAGATTAACAACATACAAATAATATGATTCTATAATAATATTTTACAATTGAAATTTGTTTCGAGGCAATTATAGAATCATCTAACGTTATTTTAACATATATTTATTTTATTAAAGTTAGTCTCATATAGAGTCTTTTGATATTCATCTTAATGTTTTTTTCTTGCTAGCAAGACTAAAACTTAAGATTTTGATTAGAGAAGCAAATCTAATCATATGATGTAGTCCAAAGAAATGCTTGGAAGCATAAACAAGAATAAAAAAACCTCAACCTCCCCAAATTTTTTTTGTTTTGTTTAATGATTTTTCTGTCCCTGCAGCAGTTGAGATACAACCTTAAAGCCTCAATCAACCTCTAATCTCCCTCCACGTGTCACCAACCCATTTCATTCCAAAGATCGACACCTACGAGAATTGGTCACTATAAACACTCATTTCACAACCCAATTGAAGAGAGGAAAAAAAAAGAAAGAAGAGAAATTGAAAGCCACCGGAAACCCACAATCACCGGTAACCATGTTCCGCCTCCTCAACGGCCGCCTCCGCCGCCTCTGCTCCCGCCTCCGGTGGCCCGTCCGCCGCCGGAACAAGTCCAAAGTCGCCGTCAAGCGGCTCGGCAAGCAAGTTCCTAAAATACCCCTCTCCGGCGCAGGCGACCAGGCCGCGGTCCACCCGGCGGCGGAGAGGCCCATCCGGGTCGCCACATTCAATGCCGCCATGTTCTCCATGGCCCCGGTGGACGCTCCGGCGCCGGAAACCCCCGCCGGCGCTGGTCTCCGGTCGCCGGAGAAAAAATTGAGGCCCAAGAGCATCCTCAAGCAATCCCCTCTCCACCCGAGCTCGGCGAGGCGCGAGGGCTTCGCGAGGTCGAGGCTCCGGGTGTCTATCAACCTCCCGGAGAACGAGATATCGCTGCTCCGGAGCCGGCGCCGGAGCTTCGCCGGAGAAGAAAAGTCGAGTTTTTCTCCGGCGGGCGGGGGGTTCGGGGAGACGGGTCCGGTCCGGCCGGAGAGGGGGAGCTTCCGGCGGGGCCTGACGGTGGTGGAGGTGCTCCGGGAGCTCGGGGCGGACGTGATCGCGCTCCAGGACGTGAGGGCCGAGGAGGAGAGGGCAATGAGGCCGCTCTCGGACCTCGCCGGAGCTCTGGGGATGAGCTACGTGTTCGCCGAGAGCTGGGCGCCGGAGTACGGCAACGCGATACTCTCCAGATGGCCGATCAAGAGGTCGAGGGTCCAGAAGATCTTCGACGACTCCGATTTCAGGTCGGTTTCATTTTCATCGTTTTCCTCAAAGACTAGTCGATTTTTTGTTTGTTCTTGTCAGAGTCTCACGTCTGAAAGATGTGATCTGGCCTCCACCTATCAGTTTGACCTTTTAAGTGGTTGGGCTTCTGACATGATATTAGAGCTTGTATCTATCTTGGACGTGTTCCTCCGCTCTACATCAGCCTCGCTCGTCTGTTTCCACGTGCGCATTTCAAACCGGTGTGGGTTGGACTTCTGATAGTTCTTGGTTGGGGAGTGTGAAAATTGATTTTTTTGTTGTTGTGGGTTTGGTTGTTTTTGAAGGATTTTTTTGTTGTTGGGGACTTCTGATAGTTCAAGGATTTTTTTGTTGGACTCCGAATTCAGGTCAGTGGATGTTTCATCGTTTTCCTCGAAACTTGGTTGGTTTTTTCTCTGTTCTTCATGTTTGGGATTGTGGAAATTGGTTGATTTTTCTTTTTTTGAGAAAATTTGTGGGTGGGTTGTGAGGGATTAGATTGGTGAAAGCCTGAATTTGGGAATTGGATTAGATTTAGTTCTGCGCTTCTCAATTTCTGTGTTTTTCGTGTTTTGGGAGTGTGGAAATTGAATGTTTTTGTTCTTCATGTTTGGGAATGTGAAAATTGACTGATTTTCTTCTTCCTGGTTGGGAATGTGAATTGATTGATTTTTTGTGGGTTTTTGTTATTTTCTCTAAAAAATTTGTGAATGAATTAAAAGGGATCAAATTGTTAAAAACCCGAATCTGGGAATTGGATTAAATATGTGCTATGTTTATTAATTTGTGCTTTCTTCGTCTTTGGGAATGTGAAAATAGAAAATTGATTAATTTTCTTTATGAGTTTCCTAATTTTCTCTAGAAAATTTGTGGCCATGGGTGGGTTGAGAGGAACCAAATTGGTGAAAACTTAATTATGGGAATTGGATTAAATTGGTGCTACCTTTCTTAATTTGAGTGTTCTTTGTGTTTTGGGATGTAAAAATTGATTGATTTTGTTTGTGTTTTATTATTTTCTCAAGAGAATTTATGGGTGGGTTAAAAAGAATCAAATTGTTGAAAACCCGAATTAGAGAATTAGATTAAATTGGTATTTGGTTTCTCAATTTTTACATGTTCTTCGTGTCTGGTTATTATCGTTACGGAATGTGAAAATTGATTGATTTTCTTTTTGGGTTTTTACTATTTTTGTAGAAAGTTTATCAGTAAATTGAAAGGAACCAAATTGTTGAAAACCCAAATCTAGAAATTGGATTAAATTCATGCTATGTTTCTCTTTTCTGGTGTTCATTACTTCGTTGTGTTCTTTACTATGAAATTATTATTTAAAGTTTAATAATTGTTTTTTGGGCCAAATTAATTAATTGTTTAATAGATGGGTTGTGGAGTAGTTATCATGGCCAAGTGGTACGTGATATCAGTGTTTATGTCAGCAAAAAACAGCTCTAATTCACACAAGTGGGTCTCTCTAAATCTTCATTAATCTAAAAATATTCATTTAATTATATGTATACATACATATATTTTATATTAACATAGCACCAACCACCCTTCAACAGTGGATAGAAAAATTGTTGAAGAGGATTGGGTTTTTGGAGATTATTGTACATTGCTGGCCTTGTGTGTTCTGTTACTTGGAAATGGAATCAGGACATGAACATTAAATGAGGGTTAGGTAGGGTTGAGGAGTTTAATAATGTCCCAAATCATGTGGGGGAGCCTCAATAACTTCAAAATTTATTGCCATGATCAAGATGGACCATGTTGATGTAAGAAGCTTCGTCTCATTTGCCCCAAAAAGAAGGTTAACAAAAGGGTTTGAATGATGATACGATAATTAGTTTTCTAGAAAAATCAAATAAAAATAAATCAGTTTAAAAGATTAATAAGAAATTATAGAGAATTAATCAGGCAATCAGAGGTTTTTATAGCACAACGATTCAGTTTAATTGTATACGTTGATTATTGATTTGATATTTGTTATAACGAGTTGTTGTTATTTTGTATCAGGAATGTTCTTAAGGCCACAATCGACGTGCCTCACATAGGGGAAGTGAATTTCCACTGCACTCACCTCGATCATCTCGATGAGAACTGGAGGATGAAACAGATACAAGCGATAATCAACTCTAGCAACGGACCTCACATTTTAGCGGGAGGTCTAAATTCCCTCGACGAGTCGGATTACTCGCCAGAGAGATGGACAGACATAGTTAAGGTAATGACTAACAACCTTATATTTCTATGTTCTTGCATTGTCAATCACAAGACACAAATGTGAGCATGTGACCCACAAATTGTGTGTTCTTTATAGTACTATGAAGAAACCGGAAAGCCGACACCAAAAGTGGAAGTGATGAAGTTTTTGAAGGGAAAGCAATACACAGATGCTAAGGATTTTGCTGGAGAGTGTGAATCAGTTGTGATGATAGCCAAAGGCCAAAGTACATATAACACTTCCTTTATTTATTTTCGTTCTCATCGAATTGAATATGCAATTATATAGATTAGGATAATTTACCTTACCCCGTATTTATAAAAAAAAATGTTAGACGATAGTCGGACAAATAAAATCTAAGAAAGTAATTTGGAATTGATCGAGAACCAATCAGATATTTTTAAAACATTTAATTTATTGCATCTCCTTATACATCACTCTCGCTTAACTACGTTAGACTTAAACAAGTTTTTTTTTTGTGAGATTTGAGTTGAGAATTATTTTTCGTCTCACTTTACTGCATATTCGTTTGCGTAATACTCAATGTTGTTAGCTTTATTCTGAAGCGACCAAAAATACCACTAGTTGTCTTTCAGATGAGAGATTTTTAGCCATTTCATAATGAAAAATGCAGACATTAAGTATTATGCGAATAAAATCTCAATCCAAAAAATATATATTAAGTCAACTGTAATTAAATGAGGAATAGTATATATAGTTACACCGAGTATTCTAAAACCTTTCGACTATTTCAGTTAGTTCATGATTGATCTCTAATTAGTTCGGATTAATCTCTCTTGGTCCAATTAATCATGATTAGCTTGATTAATTTCTTATCAGTTCTTGATTAATTTGATTGATTCTATAATACTCTATTCAGTCGACTAGCGCGTACATATTTTTAGAACTCATGTAGTAAAATGAGATTACCTATAGATTTTTTTGATAAATAATACGAATAAGCTCGAGAAATTAATATGGTACGTATTGGGTTATCGATGCAGGTGTGCAAGGGACATGCAAATACGGGACTCGAGTCGACTACATATTAATGTCTCCGAGCTCTCCGTACAAGTTTGTTCCGGGATCATACTCGGTGTTTTCGTCCAAGGGCACTTCGGATCATCACATTGTGAAGGTCGATTTAGTAAAAGTTGTGAAACATGAAAACGATGAAACGAGGAGGCAAAGACAAAGAGAACAACAAAAGGAGAAAGTTGTGAAAATTGTTGCATCTCCTCACTCAAAAGGGATTTGGAAAATACACACATGAAATAACATTAATATTATAGGGAATAACATATGTTTTTTTATTTTATAGATTTTGTTGGATTAGGTTTTTGTTTTGTGCAGGAGGTTTTGTGATTTGAGGAGTAATTTTGTAAATTGATTATGGGAGTTTATTTTGTTGTGTAAATTTTACTTATGGGTCAAATATATAAGAGTGCATTTCTGAATCAGAATATTGATTTTATCAGTTGTGTAAATATTTATATTTAATTATTTGTATGCATTTTTAAGGGGTAATTCATGTATACTATAGTATGTTGAACGAGTTTTTGTTTCAATGCTAGTTTTTATAAAAATGTGTAATTTAACACTAATTTTGACTGATTTTAGTAGAAAACTGTTTTTACATATTTTAATAGAAAACTGCTTAAAAAACTGTTTAAAAATATTAATAATAAATGTAGTCACGACAGTCATATAAATTATGATAATTATGATAATTTAAATTATGATAATTATGATAATTTACTACACATAATTATAGATGATTCACACTTTGATACCCTTATTTTCTTTTTTTCCTCCTTGTTACTATCCTAAAGATCAGTTTGGGACATCCATGTTAATTCTGTTGACATAAACTTCAAATGACCACTAATCTTCAATGACATTCAAAATTTCAAAAATATGTCATGGAGATCCTCTTTTGTATCCTTTTCTCTTTCTCCTTCTCTCCTCTCACTTCCTAACTTCATACTTTGTTCGGCAATTCAGCTCCGGACATGACATAACTTCCGAATATAAATATCACGTGGGTTGATTCGATTTAGAGGACACACCGTTGAAGAAAAGCCGTCGCCGACTCAAATGGTCAGAATCACTAAAATTGAAGAAAGAATTTCAAAATCTCCCATCAAAATCGGTTTCAATAAACGTGAAATTAATATTCAAATAGGGAAGAATAAAAAATTATTTTAATTGCAATTTCAAACCAATCCGGAGAAATCTCCAAAAATCTTAAGTAATCTCACTCAATTTTTTAGTTACGCTTTTGCCTTTTCTTGTTGTAGTATGTGGATTTGAGTTGATTTCTTGACTAATTTAGAATTATGGGAGTAATTTTTTGAATTTTCACTTATTAATGATACATTTTTTGGTTAATTTTTCTGGTGCTTCAGTTGTTGAAATGTGAATTCGGTTGAAATTAGTTTTAGTGTGAGCTTTCACCATCTTAAACTTTTAGGTGGGTCAGTCTTCTAACTAGGGGTGTCCATAACCGGTTAACCGGCACCGGAAGGACTAACCGGTAACCGAACCGGTGACTACCGGTTTCC
>JAYMTP010001444.1:0-24027 GCA_036897365.1 Geranium brycei | reverse complement strand
GCGCCGTTACTAAATAAAAAATCTGATAGTGAATAGGCACGACTTCACTCTCATCCGTGTAATTTCAATACCACCCTCAATGATCAATCTCCCAATAAACTTTTGAGGTAGTCAGTGTCTTCTCATCAACTAACCATGAAGGTCAAATAAAATTAAGGGAAATTTCATATTTCATATTCTCAGTTGTAACTACATTGGTCAGTATATTTGTGTGATTCTCCAATCCAAAGGTTTTTTTATCGGTTGTAACCACCAAGCACTACATTGGTTTTTTTCATTTTCTCAGTTCTAACTACATTGGTCAATATATTTGTGTGATTCTCCAATCCAAAGATTTTTTTTTATCTTAATTCTCTGATCAATTAATATATTTTCTTGATTCTGTGACAGGAACTTTTTTCAAGTATCACTCCCTTAGTTCTTCCTTTAGACCATACAAGTTACAAGTTATTTTTCAGCTTGTAAATCATGTCTTCATTCCCAATTGTTTTTTCATATTAAGTACACAAGCTACTTCCCGACTTTAACACCAAGCAAGTTTTCATTCTTGAGAGATTTCTTCTCTTCGTTCATCGTTGACTCTCACTCAACTCAATCACCATTCTCTGTTAACAACCAATAGTTTGGTGATAAAGAGAATCGTTCAGGTTAATTTGAAGCTAGATGCGATCTCCTTACTTCACCCCTTATTAAAAAAAATGTGTGGCCCTTTGCAGACAGCCATATCTCCGTAAAGCTTATATGTTTCCGCTTTCTGAATGCACTTGGTTCGTAGAAACCAACATACTCCCGAGTTTGTATTCCTTAATTTGTAAACGTTCATGCATTGCTGTAATATTTATAATTCATTCGTATTTGTAACTTTTCAATCCGCAATTTGTTAACATTCTTATATAATATCTTATAACAAAGAGGCGTATTTGATAAATGAAACTTCAAGTTTGAAGAAGTCGAGGAGTAAACATATCTCCCAACCATTACAAGGAGTCAAGGATGTGAGTGTTTAAGGCTATTGAAACTAGTTTTCGATCATGTGTCACTTATAACTCGCTATGAGGAGCAGCCTTAAGTCAATTCTGATATTGGGTGTGAATTAAAAAGGAACTGATAACCCGTTGTGAGGAGCAACCTTAAGCTAATCGAGAACAATGGGTGCGAGTCAGGGTAGACCGATATCAAGGATACGATGATCTGACAGCGTGCATCATCAAGCACGACGATAATCAACAAGTTCAAATTGACTTAAGAAGAAAAGCAGCAGTTGTCACAATGGTTGTTGCAACTGAGAAATTGTGAGCTTCTCCGTTTTAGTTGAACTAAGAATTAAGAAAACACAAATATATTAACTGCACAAATTAGAATCTATAGTATTAGATGTCAGTTTTATCCAACAACAATGACTTTGATATGATGATAGTTATCGTTACGTACACACAAGAAGATCAAAACAAGAGGCTAGGTGAAAGATTATATATGGACCACCAAAAGGGCCAAACTGGTTTTTCCATTGGAGTTTAGCCAAACATGATTTTGTCTGCATCTTCATTGGTATTTTCCCGGAAAGCGCGAATTTTCTTTCAGTGTTTGGTTGCATTTAATTCCACGTTAACGCATCAATTTTCATCACGAAAATGTTCAAAATTCTCAGTAGGGTGTAGCGGACCTGTCAATTCTATCCGTACAACTATTTATGAGGGAGAAAACAAAAATCTCCAACAAATCTCATTTTCATTATCTTTGGCGCCAAACAAACAGAATGGAAATAAGAAAATAATACTTTTAACTGTGTGTATCTGATTTTCAAACTATTCCCAACTACAGCAGGTAAAGAATAAAGATCCCTAATGAATATAAGCAAGAACAACAAAAATGGTGTCAATATTGCAGATTTCACATTATTTATTGCAGACAGATGATAAGATGGAGTCAAGTCCCCAGGAGAACGGCACCATAATATATCAGTACTTCCAAATGAACATGCAAAGTCTGTAAAATCAGAGACAAAAACACCTATTTACTTATTCTATTACAGTTCTTGACATGTATTATTATGCATATATGGTTTGGAAGTTTTTTGCTGTCAACTTCAGTATGAATGATTCCCAGACAAATTATGCGCTGCTATATGGGTTGATGGTATCAATAGGCATGTGAGAAAAGAAATGGAATTATCTAAACTACTGTTCTACAGTTCGGTTTTTGTCTCTCCTTATGATGGTTCTACAATGTACTAGTAGATGCCCAATAATGGCCAGCCCTTGGCCATTCTGCTATTATACACAGCTGACATCAATTGGAATTTAACAATGGCCAGCTCTTATAAGGAACGATAAAAACTTGAAAGCATAACTGTACCAAAAACGACTCCAATTGGCTCGTGGAACCATTGGTTTAGAATATTTTGTATTTGAATAATAGGTAGTCTCAAATTTCATGCAGAAATCTATAAACTGAATTATGAAGGCAAAGATTTTGATTATATGGACAATACTTCTTTTCATTTCTTTTTCTTCCCGAAGGAAGTACAAAACAACCCAAGTTTATATATGGGTAGTGAGAAGTTTGTCAAATTTTTGTTTCTCCTATGAGTGCTCTCTGGATAATAGAGATTACTAGAAACAAAATTTACCATCAACTTCTGCCGGGAAACAGAATTCAAGTTGTCTTACATGGTATATACATGCTCGCATTGCTTTCATCGAAAGTGGGGCCTCTGAATTGTATTTGTGGGCTTCCTTTTGTTTGGAGCACTGGTTTTTCCCTGCTGAAGAGTTCATAGAAAAACGGCCTTCAGTGAGGATGTCATAAGCAATTGTACCAATAACACACTCAGCAAATTGTGGTACAATATCAGCAACAAACAATTGTAACAATGGGCAGTCTCTTAGTACTTACACAAATGATGACTAAATATATGCACTTGTGTAGAGCAAAGATTGAATTGATTCATCACATCAATAACGTTACAGCAAGCAGCTATGGATTTACTTTACATTACAAACTCACTAGCTACACACACAAAATTGAATTGGTTCATCGCATCAAGTTATCATTCTTTCTGGTGAAACATTTTATTCAATAATGTTCATTAACATTACCAAGATGTTAAATGAATAGAGAAGGAACAACTTTAAAAATCACAATGCCTAAACCAACTGCATCGTGTCAGAAAAATTAGTCTGTTATAGTCTTATTAAACTGCATGTGAAGTAATTAATCAAAATACTTTGACTGAAGGATATGGTTGTAGTATAAAACTCATTTCACTCCCTAAACGTTCAAATTAAGCCCATATTACAGACTCTTGATTACTTGCATACTGTACCACTAAAGTTATTATGCACTCAAAGATTCTCTATCCAACATGCAAATGCAAATGCAAGACTTTCAACAGTAGAGATGAGTATGTGATTCTCAATACAAGTTGGTCACCAAAAGAACTGTACCTTTAAACCAAATAGTCCTGTTTTATCTTCCTTTTGTAGTGCATTCTGTTTAATTCCTTTCTGATCGAATAAGATGCCTCGCGCACCAATACCTCTGCCATTGGTACTCTGATTCATAGCCACCTTCCCTCTTGCATTTTCTTTCCCAGCAGCTGCCACTTTGTTGAGTCCATTGACTCCAATCTTGACCTTTGCATCGCCTTTGGTAGAAGCAGTTAAAGACTCTTTTCCCTTAAGCATAGATGGAAAAGAATTTGAATGTGATTTTGGGCACAGAACCTGCAAGAATCAGTAAACTCATAATCATCAGTCTTTCATGATTGTGGTGCTCCTATAAGGCCAAAGACCCTTTCATAATCATCAGTCTTTCATGATTGGGAAAAGGTTTAGCTGTTGAAGTAGTTGTCAGGAAGTAAGTTCAATGAAATTTCCTAAAATGTTATGCAAACATTCCCAGTAAGGGTTAGTAGCAGGCAAGCCAACCAACTATTGTGGAACTACATGTAATATAAAAAACAGAATACACTTAGCAGTATTTTGTAGGTTGTGTACTAGTTTAAGGTTCTGCTACATAGGCATTTCACAAAAGCAAGTTAACTCACCTTCGCTTTTGGAGCTTCCTGGAACACTGCCTTCTTTTTATCCCCCATTTTCAATTTGTCAACTTGCATAGTAGATGCCTTGGACACATAGGAAATTTTTGCTTTGTTCTTAACTGCCTGAGTCATCTTCACTACGTTTTTGCTATCAGGAGTTATTTCTTTGACCATTCTAGATGAAACAGTTAAACTCTTCACATCGTGTCCAGGGTTGCAAGATGAGCCCACGCTAGACTTGCCAGAGAAAGATTTGCTTCCATTTGATTCCCTTTTATTATCGTTATTAACTTCCACTCTTGATGGTTGTCTTCTAGCACAGCTTTTCCTTAGACTAATCTTCATAACTGCCAGAAGGGAGCTCTCCTTATTAACCTCCAATTTTAATACCTCTGAGAAGTTCTGCTGCTGACTATTAACCAATGTGATAGTGCTACTAGACCGTGCACCTGCCTCATCCACCTTCGAGTTCAAATTGCTCACTGAACTGCTAGACGAAGATATCGTATTTGCATAAGCTTCTTTGGAATGTTGAGTTGATGTGCATTCAACTGATCTGCCAGTGCTACTAGACCTTCCAACTGTATCCTCCACCTTTGAATTCAAACTACTTGTTGAACTGCTCCGAGCAGACACAGGCTTTGAACAATTTGCTTTCAAATTTTCAGCTGAAGAGCGTTCATGGACCAGTTTTGTTTGTGAAACCTTTTTCAGTGCCGGAAAACTTGATTTGGGTTTTCGTTTTACTCCTACAGGTTCCTCACTAAGAATCTTAGAAGTGTGGGGCTTACTTGAAAACAACTTGCAACCATTTTCTTTCCATTTCTTGCTTTTGTACTTATTCCCTCTTGATCTTGAGACTGAGAGTGGAACTTCCGTTGAATGTGGCTTCTCTATGTCAGAGCCTGCAACCGTGTCACCCTCTCCAGAATGAGACAATGCAGATTTTAGTTTGCGAGAAGAACACTGGTGGATCCTAAGGTTGACAAAAAAGTGTTATACAAGTCCATCTATCTACTACATCCATACAAATTCAGAAAAGTAAGTGAGCAAAGTAGATGCTTACGGGTGACTTATGCAGAACCACTCATCATCACTGCTATGCACCAAATAGAAGAAAAATAAAATAGATTAGACACAACCCAGAAACATCAAATTCAACTGATGAGTCGCAATCAAATATTCAGAACACTCACACATCTTGACCATTTGACTTGGCTTCTAGGGTAAGATCAGCCCACATTGGTGCTTCGATTTCATCCTACAAATCACATTAAGGACGCACCAGAATTCAATCAATTATAAATGCATACAAAACCAAACAAATAAAAACTTAAATCCAATCATTCTCAACTACCCACCACCATGCTCACAGTACAACTATGAAAACTACAGTCTGCATCACATTTTTTACATTCATAAGCTAGTTTTCCTCATATAACCCAGATTTTTCATTTCCAGCATTTTCTCAGCAACCAAACACAGTCAAATCATTTCAGATGTATCAAAGGTAAACCAAGGGCCCCAATTTCAAGAACCACGCAAACCTATCAGACTAAACCCAACATTACAAACAAAATTAAAATACCTAAAACCACAAATCGCTGAACCGATCCAATCCAACACAATTGAATCCAAAACACACGAAACCAAACGAGAATCAGAAAGTAAAACGAATCATAAAAAAAATCCCCAAATCGAACAATCAAGACCCGCTATAGATTTGGAGAGGAAATGAAGATTACCAGGAAAGCCCAGTGGACATCGACCTTGTCGAGAGCCATTTCGCCTCTTCACTTCTCTGTAGCTTGAGCTTTGAGTTAGGGCTTGAGAGTCTCCGATCTCTCCATTGATATTTGTGGAAAAATACAGAAACGTCGTCGAGTTTTGAGGCTCTAGAATAGTAACGATACGGCGGCGTTTCAGTCCTGTGATAACCAGACCATTGGCTCTGCAGGTGGTGACAGTATCAGCCGCTGGATAATGTGGGGCCGGTCAATAAACGGCTGAGATTACTTTGCTTACGGGGACGTGGGAGATGAAATCAGGCTTGTCTTTGTCGGGTTAGTAATGCGCGATTTATTTGACCGTTGGAAGAATTCAAAAATGTGAAGGAATCTGCTAGTGTCACTGTGTGGTCACTTAGGCAAGTGAATGACAAAAAATCTTAAAAGGCAATGCGCATCCAGGGAATCGAACCCTGGTCAGTACCGTGGGAGGGTACTATGATACCACTACACCAGATGCGCTTTTGTTCCACTCACGCATACTTTTTAATAATTAATCAAAACATACCAACATTTTCGTTCACAAAGTATATTCTTTTCCAGAACAAATGATAATTTTAAAAAAAATTAGCGAAATTGACCCTATAATTAAAAAACATTCTAATTCACTTTTCTTAATTCGAGCTCATCAATTATTTTTTTTAGTCAACCGTCTCAAACTGCAGCTCAATAACATAAAATAAAAGAATTACACTAGAGCGGTATAATTTCCCCGCGAAATATTCCCCCGATTTTTTTTGGTTACAACTGTATCTATTGTACAACAAAATGTTAGGTTAACATCTGTTTTTTTTCAATATAAAAGTACACAACTATTAATTGCAAAACTAGATAATACTAATACATTGATATTATTTGCAATTAACCATTTTTATCTATGTTCACTACCAAGTGTTCCAATACATAAATCATGACTACAGAATATACATACACTCTAGTTGAGGACTATGGAAAAGGTTTCCTACTTAGTGTGGACTGGATTATCAATCTTTTTTCACTGGAACTTGTTAAATGGTAGACATACAAATGCAGAAATCCGAACTACCCTCATATACTATACTATATAGACACTTATAAATGCATCAGCGGACAACATTTTCTTGTCGAATTCTATATACACCATCTGAATCTAGAAAGAAAGAAAAATATATACGCTACGTCGATGCTCTTATCTTCCCCCACCATTTCCGGCGCCTTTCAACGTCTGAACCCCCTTGCCTTATTAGCCTCAGCTTTGCCTCCTCCAGCCGCCCTTTGAACTCTCTCTTCCACGACTGGAACTTCATTTTCAGTTTCTTGAGCTCCTCAATCGGATGTGTAGTCGTACTTGAAGTTGAACTTCTGTTTATGGATTTGGCTTCACTGTCGAAGCTTTGTTTCTGCCTCTCAAACTCCTTCACCAAGCTGCTCACAGCGGTGGCGCTGCCGCCATTACTATTTCCCGCTGCCGATCTGTCGTTAGAACGTTTTGCGAAATTCCCATCAGGGGCACGAGATCCCGTGGATGTGTTGACCTCAGAGTAATTAGAGCGGGGACCATCGCCTTTTCCAGGCGGGACTGTGCTGTCAGCGGCAAGACTATTTCTTGCTGCAGCAAGGCTCGTCTGCATCAAGATCATAATGCTTAAAATTAAGTTTTAAGAGAGAAACTAATATGTGCGTTGGAACTTGTATTTTCTTTCCTATAATATTCTAGCCACATCTTCTGCAGTCCTCCAAAAATCTAATGTCATGCATTCACCAACGTGGATTTATAGATTTTGAAACAGTAGTTTATTCGTCTCATCAAGAGACCATGTATATATGATTAGTGTGAACATAACAACTACAACAATGACCTATTCTGAAGAAAGTTTCTTTTTTATCAGCAATAATTCGGGAAATCCTAAACTAATATTTTCTGTAAAAAGTTGGGTTGATGAATCCCTCAGCACTACCTCCTCTTTTGTGGTTCCTCATCTATGAAGTAATATGCTATCATGTCCTTTCTAAGCATATTTCTCTGAACTCGCGTATTTCATCAGAGTGACTACGCTTCACAAGTTCAACCCACCTTATGTAGTGTTCCCTCATCTTATTTTCAACTGAAGGTCCCAACTCTTGCTCAATATGCTTCATTCTTAATCTTGCTCTTCCTAGAATTACCACGAATAAACCTAGGTGCTCTCATATATGTGAACCCCACACAACAATCAGTAGCATAGTGTAACTAACCTTTTAGAACTTTCCTTCAGCTCTACTATAGAGAACATATCTTTTGACTCCTTTGATCCAAAAATATATATCCCTTTGAATTTAACGGTAAACATTCAAATTTTAACATTAGAATTCCCATTTTTTATCCTCCATGTGCCCACTGCTCAAGTTGTTCTAACCAACTTATAGGGAGAAATTATTGGTACTGTGTACACTAAGTTTTGGACATCCATTATAGGAAAATAGGACACTTAGAAAAATTGGATCTCACCTGCAAAGAATTCATTTGCTTCTGCCACATCTCTTCCATTGACTTCATCTTTACCTCGTACTCTGACCACCTCTTCTCATACATATTTACTTTTTCCTGTAGTACAACATTTTCCTCCTCCTTTCTCCCCAGTGCTGTTTCTGCCTTTGCAACACGCGTGTGAAGTTCTTCAACAACTGCATACACATGGTTTGGTGGTATGTCCTGCTCGAGACAATAATATAATCCAATTCTTAGTCCTCGAGAAATTATTCACGTCATAAACAATTTTAATATAATTAAAATTGAAATGCATGCAGATTTACTTAGTGTTGATGCTACATTGCAATCATGCTAACAGGCCACCGAATATCAATACCACTAAGAACAAAAACAGCAAACCAGCGAAATTGAGTTCTAAGACTACATGCTCATAAGCTGGAAATGAAAAGCACAGCAATACATAATTTGTCCCAAATGCAAAAATTGTTTTAAATTTCATCATATATGACCAACAACAACCATGTGCTAATTACACGTAAAATGGCCCAATTAGTTCAGGACTTTTCAACCCGAAAGGAATCGGATCCCAAGGATAACTTTTGTTTTCTGAAAATGTATTTCATGACAAGGGTGTTCAGAGTGAGCCACAAAATATATGTGACAACATTCTTGGTCTAGATTTAAGTAGTTGGAATTCGCAAATGACTAGTTGCGTTACTAGAAAATATAAACAGGAGTAAAACCATACTTAAGAACGGGTTTAGTACAGCGCAAATATACCTTCAGTTCTGAAGAGTCTAGCTCCAACTTCTGTGTAGATTCTGCACTCTCCATACTAGACTTCTTCACACTATGCACGAAACTGATATGTTTTCTAACCAACCAACCTCGTACACCTACATGGGAGAAAATGGAACTATGATAAGACGCACACGCCAAAAAATAGCAACAGCAATTTTGAAACTGATAAGAAGAATATTACCAGATTGTAAATATATAGCCGCCCTCCTATGCTCATCAAGATAAGGCGAACTGGCTGAACACGACTTTAACAGTGCATCATATTCCTTTCTAGCCTTTTCACCCCGAACAACTGCAATTCCGATCATCTAAATAATTAGCTTGTTTTAAGAACTTCTGAAACAAACAGGTTTCAGAACCTAAATTCAAAAGATATTCTTCTTACTCATATTCAATAAGAGGTACAATTGAAATGAAACATAAACTTCAAAATTTAGAATTTAGAATCAAGTTCTATTTGTAACACTTAATCAATAAAACCAATAAGAACAATTTTGAAATAATGTGATTACATGACTGTAGTGCAGTAACTCCATCCTTCAGTTCGTTGAAATCACAACGAGTTCGATAACGACGGAAGCATCTTTGAAGCCACACAACACAGTACAAAAGTTGTCTCCTCCTGTCCTCCAATTCAGCGAGCTGCCAACAAACAAAGCAAAGCATTAGAGGGGCCACTAACTATACAAGACATTCATTTTAAAAAGATAAAATAAAAATGTTCAATTTATCTCCTAAGTTCACCTGCCCTGTTCGGAGATACAATTTGGTATAGCCAATTTGGTACATCTCTGGGAGAACGTTGAACTGTTGCAGTATAGCAACTGATAAGCTTAGCGGATCCTTGGAAACATTGATATCGGAAAGAAGGGCACCATACCTAATACGCAGGCAGACATACAAGTAGAAATTACTTGCCGTTCTAGAGCAACACATAGAAAAAGTCATGAAAGGTTTTGCCCAATACCTTCCAGCAAACTCTTGATGAGTCATTCGAGTAGGATAGCCAGACCTCGATATCCTAACAACCTCCAAAACTCCACAGCATCTAAGTTGATGTAAGACAAGGTCTTCTTGATACAACCCAGGAAGCTGCTTATCGTTTGGTTTTATGCAGCGAATGAAATGAGGTGTGGTGCTTTCCAACTGGTGCATTAATTTGAAAAGTTGGTTCTGCAAGAATAAAGAGAAAAAACTTCAGAATCAGTGACTTTGTTCCATAGTAACAGCCAAAGTCAAGTATACTGAAGCACACTAAAATTTTCAGCCTTTCACTAAAGCACATATACTTCATAGTGTGTGAGAAGATTCTGACGATTTAGACAAGCATTTACTGTCATAGATACACGAGTGCTTCAACTAATATTTGCAGGATGGCTAGAGATCGCGAGTTTGCTTTAGTAATTCCATCAACAATGCAAGCAAATAAAAATATTGAGTAGAAGTTTGGTGTTTGTTTCACAAAGCAGTTGGGCAGGAATTAAACAGAGCCGCTAGATCTATGAAAAAGAGAATAGTTCAAAATAGCAGAGCGTATCCTGCCGACATAGTAGAATCACATTAAGAAAATAAAACATAGAACCAGATGCCACTGCCATGTTTTTTAGATATTGTGTGTGAGCTCTTATTCTGATGTATATTGACTTTATAAAATAAAATAAAACAGCAATGGCATTTACCTTGAACTTTGTGACAACACTTTGTTTCTGAGAGTCCAACCCACCTGAATAGCTTGGTTTCTGCAATTTGTTACTTGTTCTGGAGGCAAACAGCTGTGGTAGTTGGCAACTGCACGATGAGAGGAGTTGGATAGAATCACACTGCACCGGATCTCTGTTCTTTTCCAAAAATCCACTTGTATCATATATAACCTAATAAAATTTCAGGTGTCAATGAGAATTTTTCACACTTAATCTTCATTATGCTTATTAAGAAATCAGCATAAAGCCACATAAATTCAACAACAGAATTGTTTTGACAGGTAAAATTCCCCTCAACTAGCTAAAATAATATTCAGGGGAAACCTCATGTTACTGTCATGCATGCACTTAAATCATGTCAGCGCTTTGTACTTCAAAGTGTATCTTGTCACCTCTGTTGAACTTTACTTTTGTAAAAACATACACAACTTTGTTAACAATTATGTGAAATGTCCAAATTATCCCTTACAATAATGTAAAATTACATGAAGATGACATCATCCAATTTGGTAAAATTAGAAATAAAAATGTAGATGACGATGTTATCGTCTCCCTCACCAACAAACACTGGTTTGTTGGTGCATCTCACCAGCGGCGCGCCTTTGCAATTAGACGACACTCCTCCTCAAAGTGTGTTGTCACTTTTATTACTGGAGTCAATTTAGTCTACATGAATCGTGTGCGGTCAATTTTGTTGAAGCTCTTGAGCGGTCTTACCCGCCGATTCCATCCACGTTGAGACCATGTCTATCTCGCCAGAGAAGGATGGTCGTCACTCGAAGTTTTTTTTTCATTTTTTGTAGTATTTTTAATTTATTAATTCGGATGGCAATTTTGTCATTTTACAATATGGAGGTCATGTGAGACGGTGAACCAGGTGACACGATAGACATAATAATGCATGACACAAACATGATTTAAGTGCATGGTAAAAGGTAGTGACATGAGATTACCCATAATATTTATGATAAGGATAAAAGTGTATATCCCAAAATGTTAAGCAATAACTAACATTTGCTGCATAATGACGAATGGTAAAAGCCCCATCCCTTTCTCCCTTGAAACACCTGCTGGAATTCAGATGCTGCTTGAGTTTATTGGCAAGTGTCAAATCACTGCCCCTGGGAAAATTTGACTCCTCGTCCAATAAAGATAGTACCCCGATAGGTTTCTGCACAATCCACAGAAAAACAAAAAGGTAGTTTTTTACTACAATTTTAGAGTTCTGAAATAAATGGCCAAACTACAGCAACAGAAACGAGATTGGCGTCTGCCATAACCCCTTAAAGTCAGACCTAAGATGCATCATAAGGAATAAAATTTTACTATTTTATTTTATCAGTATAGAAATAATCATTGCACCAGAAAGAGTACAAAAACAGAGCTAACCAAACTAGCTCAAAACAAAAGAAATCTAACCCGAAATACAAAGCCAAAACTACAATCCAGATAGAGACCAACCATATTACAAGAGTAAAGAGTCTGGATCACGGGACAGGGGATAGAATAACATTTTACAATGATATGGCTTTCAAAACATGAAGGGAGAAAAAACAAACGTGGAAATAAAATCCATCATCATTTACATATGAAAATAAGTGTGAAGGTAAACCTGCTGCCAGAAAAATGATCCAAGAGATTATATAAACTACCAACATAAGTTGGGTCAGCCGGCAAAGAGTCCACTTATAAATTCAATTGTTGATCCAAAAAAGAGAAGATATAAAGTCAATACAACAAAAAGGATAGTATAGAAATACAAATACAAGGGCTATTGAACAATTAAACTACCTTCTCAATGAGATCTAAGCATTCTTGGTTGTCCTCAAACTCAACTTTAGTCCAATCAATTCCTTCCAGTTCATACTCCTGAAAATAAACAAGCATTTTGTGGAATTACAGGCCATAACTATAAAATGAATGACAACCAAGGATGGAAGTTCAGTTAGTGCATCAAGAAGAAATCACTTGCACTGCAACAACGGCCAAGGCAAAAAATATCAGTGTATGAAACTATTGAAGGATTAGGATAGTTTACAGAGCATTGGACACTTTTCTTGTTTCAATACAGCTATCTTTATGAGCATTGTAACATTCCAATCTGGTGTAAGATTCAGTACTAAAGAAATAATTTGAGTTTACAGTATTTATGGCTTCCCCTCAAAAGATAAAATAATTTCTTAAGAAAAAGAGAAACAAAATCAGGGACTCGTCTATAATAGAAATGTTGCACTTTCACAGGTTAAATTTCAAAACAGTATTATTGAAGACATTTACTTTAAATAAATTGATGATGAAAGGTAATGAAAGATGTTTGAGGAAAAATAAGTGTATTAGAATGAAAAAAGAAATCGTCAATTTTGGTCTACAAGAGATCAAGATTCTCACCTCCTGCTCAAGTTTAAACAGATGTCGATTGAAGTGCTGTTGCAATCTCTCATTTGCGTAATTTATGCAAAACTGTTCGAAGCTATTTTTCTGAAAGTGTGAAGATGAAATTTCCATCTCAGATACAGTTAAACCACACTCAATGCCTAAATAAACAGATAAACCAAAGTGCACACCGGAAACGACTCAAACCCATAAATATCAAGAATACTTATGGATCTCCCTGTACGCTCTTTGCCAACTTCAAGTGACTTGTTGATCTGTTCTACAAGCCAGTCGAACAAGCTGGCATAGATGAACTTCGCCAATGCATCTCTTGTGTCAAAAGCCTGAATAAGAGTTGCATAGTAAGTTTCCATGTTATGGTAACTTCCCTCGCAATTGACTTCTGCTTTATTGGATCAATAAATTGCCTAGCCTTTGTCCTTCCCTCCAAAAATGCATGGAAAATACCACATTGATCCTACCTATTTCCTTTTCCTTTCCTTTTTAACCTTCTCTAAAAATACCACATAAGTTACCTACAAATGTTCATTCAGTGCAATATTTGTGAACCATGAGATGCATGATCATGCGTAATCTTGAAAAATAATGGATCACGGACGTGAAAGGGGTTGGGAATATCTCTGTGCATGTACATGCACTCCACAGAGAGGGGGGTTAAATGAAGATATGGCTCTCAATGAAGTTCAAGCATACCTGCTGCATTGTCAACTTTTTAGCAATAGTGTCCTTTCCAGCTCGAATTTTATGTGTTGATAAAGCTGACATCAGATCCTGGGTGCTACAACCCATCAACCTGGAAGCATTACTGACAGCTGCCCAGAAGGAGGGAAAGAGAGAAAGATAAGAGTACTAAATAGGACAAAATCAGAGTCAACCAAAATGGAGGATGAGAATTGGGTGTTCAGTTCGACCGGTAAGAGAGAACAATGAAAACAACAAAACTGGTAACTGTGATTGCTGGGTAAACTACAGATATGAGAAGAAAAAAATTGGTAGAGAACATTACTTGAAATTCTAAACATCCATTATACTTATTGCAAACTAGTGTAGCCACATATGAAGGATCCAATGATTTTTTTCTTTTTTACTTCCTCAAAAAGTAAATTCCACCTCACTTTTTCCCATCCCCTCTAAACCCCCTCAATGCTCAACGCTTAAAGTCTATTATCGTACCCAAAATTTTGCTGCACAATTACACAGTTTGCTAAATCAAAGAAACAACTTGGCAATCTATTCTTTGCTAGGAAAAGCTGGCAATTGTTTATGATACTATTCTCATATTAAACTTGATGAAAATAAAAATATGATCACCAATGCCTTGGGCCTATCAGCAATCTAGCATAGGTCAGACTTTCAAGTGGTTACAAACATCAAGTGATAGCCTATGTAAAACCTTTCATCTGTATTGGAAGCTGATGTCCATGTTTAAAGTGTTTGAGCATCATGGTTTTGCATGTGATACTTTGAGACTCTTCTGTTAAAGAAGATGTCATGATAAACTTCATGAAAGGACATGGGTCTCGGTAGTTGATATTCTGCCATTGACTCAATAAACAAGTTTCTACACTCGTTTTTTTCTTTCTAAAACCACCATTCGCCCCATTTAGTCTAAAGCAGAAAGATGTCAAATTAAAGCAATGAATTTGTTATCAGAAGCAAGACGTCTTCATAAAGGAAAGTAAGTAAGAAATATTAACTCGGCAATATTACCTTCATCATCCACCACCTCCACGTGATTTTCATTGTCAATTACTTGAAATGATATGTTGCCCATCCACAGCACTGCTGCAAGCATTGCAAATACCTGCTCTTGATCTTCTTTGCATATCTGAACCGTATTTAATGCTTCCTGAAGAAATGGGAAAATGACAGATAAAACACATAATATTTGGGAATCCAAGAAAATGAAATGACTGGAAAGAGATGTGCAGTCTATAAAAGGTATAATATAAACTTTTTTAAATTACCATAAGCTTATGGAAATCGCGAGCATCATCCACACCATCAATTCTCAAACAGTTGCTTTGATTAAGATACTTGAACTCATTAGGCATTTTAAGATTCAGTGACTCTGCAGTTAAAAAGCATGTCCAATTAAGAAATAAAATTTTTTCATTGACTAATTATTGAAGAAATTAAGTTCTGTCTGTCTCGACAAAAAAAGGCAAAGGCATGGGGGACTGAATCAGACTTTCCATAAAGGAACTGCCTTAACACAATTTTGAGACTGGCCACATTTAAAAATTCCATATGAAGAACTCTCTGCAAAGAAGACCTACTGGTCCAATGAATAAGTCGACCATACTGGTTTCATTATAGACCCCAAATATTCAGCTGTACACTAATTACAATTGTACAAGAACTACTGCAAGATGGTGAGAGATGCTTAAGCCCAAACATTGGGGATTCTTACACATCAGGCTTAGCTACTTGTGGTAAAACAGTAATATACTATTGGTTTTTCATGTAAATGTATACAAGAAAGTAATATTGAAGAACTACCTTTAAGGATAGTTGGAGCACCAGCACAAAGTTGATAGAAAATATGATATGACCTTTCACCGTAAGCCAGTTGAACCACTCTTGACTGTATAGATAAGACATGATATTTTTGTGGTAAGCGAACAAATCCAAATAGAATTTCCACGCAAAAGATAAGACGGGGCAACAGGTTACCTTTTCTAGAAGAACTATTGATAATTCCGATGGATGGTTTAGCATTTGAACAGTAAATGAAGGTGCAATTCAAATCAGTTACTGCAACTGAAAACTATATAGAGAAATAGCATAGCAAATAACTTTTTTGTAATTCAAATATGCTTACAAGTCTGAATATTAGCACCGCATATTTTCCCTGATCTGCTAAAATGAATGTCAACCAACTTCCCCTACAACAAATCATAAAACAACATAAATAAAGCAGAAAACTTCTTTGGGTGGTGCTAACTTATAGGTTTCTGAATTATCTATTTTGTGATCATTTACATGCAAATCCTGAAAATTGTTGTCTTCAACTTCATAAATAAAGCAGATAATTTTCTTTGTGGTACTAACTGGTCGGTTTCTGAATGATCTATTTTATGATTGCTTAACGTACATATCCAGAAAGTGATCATCTTTAATTTCATCAATCTACATTAAAGAACATTATTCAAGCTTTAAAATTGATACATCAAGAAATAATTGCTGCCAAAGGGAGCAAAGAGATGAGCTTACAAATCGACTAGAGTTGTCATTTCTAGATGTTTTTGCATTCCCGAATGCTTCAAGAATACAACTTGACTGAAGGATTTCATCCTCTATCCCACTACTGCCACCACCAAGGGCAGCCAAGTATTGCATTGCCCTCTTTGCTGTCTCAGTTTTACCAGCTCCACTTTCCCCACTGTGGCATCCAATTGCAAGGTCAACACTCTTGAGAGAAATGTTTAAGACATTGAGTTGGAATTTTACAAATGAAATATTATGGTACCAACGAGGGACAATGTCCAATGCAAACAGATAAGGGTACTTTAATAATCACAACTAACCTTATGATGATTGATTGATTCACTTCATCTGCAATATATATATATAAACAAACAGCCCAAATGAGGCTTCAGAAAAATGTGTAAAACAGCCACTTAGAACCTAGAGTTACGGTTACTAATTCTAAGAAGACCAAAAGTTCAATTCACCTCTCATCATCTCATTATAGGCAGCATCTGTGAGGGCATAAACATGAGGTTCATCTTCAAGATTCTGTCTATAAGCCATCAGAACATCATCTTCATAGATCTTAACCTTTTTGAATGGATTGATTGCAATTAAAACAGGCCCCGCTTTACTCTATGCAAATAAACAAAAGAAGTGTTAAAAGGGATGTATCAACTTCAAATGAAAGTTCAAATGCATTGAGGAAGTTTATAGTAGCCTCACATAAATCATATCATGAGAATATCTGTACTCAAGATTGTATAGAACGGATGGTTCATTCAAATAACTAAGCTGTATAAGATCCTCCACCCCATCAAGGATAACTGGATTTGCAGGAAAAAGATCTCCTTGAGACACTTTGGTAACCTAAGGCGATAGCAAATATCAGTGCATGTGAGAGCAGTCTATTTAAGTACTCAATGTTGACTCTTACTCTCTGCTATATACGATCAAATATTATGAACTCACAGTTCCATTTGAAAGTGTAACGGAAACTTTCTCCCCAGTATTTGATTGTATTGTTCCTGACTCCCAGTGTCCACCTTTTAGCCGACACCAGACACGAAGTTTCTGAAACAAGTGCGTAGCTCATGTTACTGTTAAACTAACTTAAAACAGACTTTTTCACCTTATCTGGTCAACTCTAGATCTGATCAGAGTAGTGATTAAGAATAAAGCATAACAAATCCATCACACAGGGAAGCACCGTAAAGGAATCATCCTCCGAACAAAATGTCATCATTTTTTTCTCCGGTTTTGGCAACTAATTTAAGACCCCATTAACTTCAAAACAACTAAACGAAATTTCTATTTCAGTCCAATTCTAACATGCTTATTACAGCTAACAACAATGCATGTGCACACTAGAACCTTCAGAAATGCCAATAGCAGATACTAAGCCTATAGAACATAAACAAAATCTATAAGATAAACTCAAGTCATGTCATTTTTTGCTTCTTAGTTACCGTCTTAGTGAAATAACTGATCTCATCCTCAAAATCTTCCTCCTGGATACTCGGCAACACGGTTTTGGAACGCTTAGCGTGTGCAACCCCTTCATTTGAACAATGCGTCTTAGGCTCATTTTTCTTCTCTGTTTCGGCAGCATCATAGGGCGAGTCAAGACTTTGCTCTCTCTTCTTCTTGCTTCCAAAACTATTCACTTTGTATCCCAGCTCTTTACTCTTCGCCCCCTGCTTGGGAGTAGAAGATGCCAAGTTCTCGGGCTCTTCAACTGCAAAGCTCCTCGGCAGGTTGTACCTAGTTGACCTTCTCCTAGCTCTCGAAGCTGGCCGAGTAGGCAATGCAGGCGGCATGTCCTTCGGCTTCTCCAGTTCATCCCTCTGTCGGAGAGAATGCAGCATTTCCTCCATGGAACTGCGTGCCACCAGCGACGGCCTCGCAGACAACATGGTTTTCACCTTAGAAACTACTGAGACTGAAAACTAAAAACCCACCTAAATTCAAACCCAAAAACCCACCAAAAGCACCCAAATTGGTAACAACCCACCAAAAATCAAACCCCACAGCCTTCCAATTCCAATCCCAATCGATCAACAAACAGACCCACCAAAAGTCCCAAAACCCTAATCCGGGATCAAAACAACCACAACTTGGGCTTGATTTTCCAGATTTGGACACCCAATCGAAGGAGCTCGTAGAAATGGGTGCTCCAATCGAGGATCGGGAACGCACGGAACTGGATCACACCATGTCTCCTCAAAACAATCCGAGAAAACAAACCCCAAAACCGCATTTCCCAAAACGAGGGTCGTCGCGCAATTTCATAACCCTTCGGAGGGCGCGAATCGCGAGGCTTCAAATCCGATGAACAATGATGAAGCTCGTTGCATAGGAACAAGAAAACAAACGCTGAAACGGAGAGAGAACAGAGCAGAACCAGAAATTGTTGTAGCAGGGAAGAGCTGTGGTCGTCGTAGCAGTTTGTTTTCATAAAACCTAAAATCCTAAAACCTTCTTCGTTCTCTTTTGGAAAAATTTGTTCCCACGAATCGAAAATACGTGTAACTCTGACAATTCTTCGCTTCTTGTTGTTGTTGCTTTAAGATTTATATTCTCCCGAGAAAATAAAATATTTCAAAGCACCATTGGTTTCTTCTTATAGAAAACGGTTTGGACTAGACTGATAATAAATGCTGAAGGATAAAATAAAATGGATTGACTTTACCATTTTGGCCCTCAAAATATATATTCTTTAAATCATGAATTTTGAAATGTCACGGGTAGTGAATTTTGACTTTACCATCTGAAAAATGTGAATTTGTTAATTAGCTTAAATAACAATCTTGAGTATTCACTTATTAGTTTGAGTTTTTAAGTGAGTTGAGTTTCTAACATTGTATCAGAGTCTCCTATGGATCAAAGGTCGTCCCGACATCCTCGCTCGTTGTTTACACGTGTTTGTCGTTCAACCCGAACACACCTATCAGTTTGAGGTTTTAGAAGAGTTAGGTCTCTGACACCCCAAAACTCCCACTTTATAAACCTTATAAATATCAAAGTGTTACATGTAATTACTTAATATTTCGGTGATTATGTTATTTGTGTGAGTTGATAACCTTTGAAGTGCAAAGGGTAGAATGGTATATTCGTTTACATTAAGAAGGAATAACAAGCAACTGCAACGTACTGAAGCTTACCGAAAACGATAGAAGTTTTGTATTTTAGTATGTGTCATAAATAAATAAACATAATAAGATAATATAGGCCCACGTTAGTCTTATATAGGACTTCAAATATGAAAATGACTCGAAGCTGGAACATACTTGACGTGCATAGCATACATGACATAAACATTACAATATTGGGGGGAACTTCAATAACATAACTAAACGACGTCGTTTTAACTTTTTGGAACGGAAAATTGGGAAGAACCTGAGTAAAATTTTGTGAATTTGGAGGAATGCATTGGTAATATTGATGAGAATGGGTTTGTTTTGTGTGTTCATTTTTGGAATTAGAATTTATATGCACTTGCTTCTACTTATGAAGGTTTTTTAGAAAATGTATTATTGGCAAGAACTTACTAACAAAATTATTATAGGCAATCTGTGTGTATTTTGTATATAGTTTAACATATTTAGGATATTCCATTATATAGGTTCTTAATTGCCATTTGGGGTTCAGTTTTGGTTTGTTTAATATGAGCATGATGATTTCTACAAGCTGGTTTTGTTACCTTTAATACATCTTAAAACTCAAATTTGAAAATGCATATATGTTTTTTACCTTTTAATTTGAAGAGAATAAATATGAAAATTCTATGAATGAGGTGACCTCTCATGTACGTTTTGTTTGGAAAATTTTTGATGTGTCTATCAAGTTTTATCACGATATTAGAGGTGGGTTGTAGTTTAGACCTATATCTTACCGGCCGATCATCCATATCTTTTAGTTATACGCGAAAAATCTCAATTCTCAATCTGATATGGATGTATATATTGTTTAAGGTCGTTGAAGACGAATTTGGGCATAAAGATCGATAGAACAACAAGAATACACGCTATCGGGAGAGATTCGACTACATGATCTTCAACCCTTCGGGGTCTAGGGTTTCATTGTTTCACTTTCTCTTTAATTTTGTTTATTCTTCCAATACTTTTGGATTTCACTTCATGATTATGGGCTAATTACCCATAATCATGAGTGCTAGCCTGCTAGGTTATACATTATGCTTTTTTGATTTCCCGAATTAGGAATCGGCTATGAGTGCATGTTGAGTTGTCAGCTGCTTGTGTGAGTTGTGGTTCCAATATCGAGAGGTGTGGTTGGTATGTTTGCGGATATATGATTTTCTCTAATTGCGTGATTGATTAATTCATAAATGTTGATTTTTAGAGTCAGGGTAGCTAACACCCGTGATTGTCTTAATCTTGATTGTTTCAAAATCGTTGTATGCTTGTGTTCTTTGCCAATATCATTTACTAATCTCGTACTAACCAATACACACATACATCTCTACGCTTACGTGTTTTTACTTTATACTCCAGCTTGAATTAAATAGAGTTAACCCACATATTTTATGCAAAATTTGTCGTGATCAAGAGTGACTGAGCAATAACCACTCGATTTCTCAGCTGTTAGTGATTTCTAAATGTTTAAGTCATTTTTCGTTAATTAAGATGGAATCTAAATTTTGAATTGTTTGCGAACCTCTTTTACTAGGGTTGTTTAATTTGGACGTCAAATGGGGTTTGTTGGGCTTCCGTAGTTTGGTTGGGCCTGCAATTGTGTTTTGCGAATGGGCCCCTTTGATTCATTTTGTTAGCAGATTACTTCTGAATTTAACCTAATCACATAATTATGTTTCTTGCACAAATGATTTGTTTTATGTAAATAGTTTTTGATACCGTAAAACAAGGGATAATGACAGTTTACTACACTCAACTATCTGAAAATACACTTTTATATCGTTAATTTTATACACTTTTACATCGTTAATTTTGTACACTTACAATTAAGGATTTATATAATGTTCAGTGTCATTTTTTAAATTCGATAGCTTAAGTTCTCCATGTTTTAGAAATTATCTTATTTATTCAACTAATATCTAGGGAAAAGAACATTTTTGTATACCTAACTATACTAATTTTCCACTTTATACCCTAACTATTTTTTTCCTTTTTAGTACCCTAATTATCATTTTGGAACAAACTACCCCTAAAAGACCTAAAATACCCTTGATTGAACTGCAATTAGATTCGGTCCAATCAAGGAAACCAGCCCCATTCGAAAAACTTCATCGGAAAATTCTGCTTCTCCGGCGACCCTGAGAAGAAGATATCGTGAGGGTTCCTTTGAGAGAGAATTGGTTGGACCAGACCAGCCAATTTGAGCTGGTCAAATTAGACTTGTTTTTTTAAATCTGGGGTAGTTTAGGTATTTTGATATTTTAGAGATAGTTTGTCTCAAACTAATAGTTAGGGTACTGAAAAGGGGGAAAAATTAGTGATGGTAAGAAAATGGAAAAGTGGTATAGTTAAGTGTACAAAAAAGTCTCCTTCCCAATTATCTATTTTAAATGTAAAATCACATAAATATCAACAGATGGATTTTATCATTTAGGTACATCAAGTATTCGTTGGGTTTAAACTAATAATAACAATTAATTGCTTATAAACACATATATGTATATTATTAAATAATATAATTATAAATTTTCAAGGCAGAATCTTCAAGCACTCATTAACCCTGAGTTTACAAGTGCTTGGTGATTTAAACATTGAATAAATTTTGTTTCTTTTTAGAATGGTGAGACTACAAAAAGAAATAAATTTGATCTTTAATAATGAGGTTTTGAAATTGATAAATGTTACATTTTTAACTTTTGAGGAGGAGGACCTGGCCGGTTTCTGGTAACAAAACTCAAAAGAAACAGACTCTTCACCTTCTCAAGACCCAACGTCGTGTAGTGTTGGCTAAATGCTCCAATGACTGCACTGTAGGACTTACCATGTAGTTTAGGGAATACCATCTCAGAGTCTATTATCACATTTTTAGGGGTGAAGGTACTCGCCAAGTAATGGAGACGGCAGTTTATGACGCTGATAAATAACAACATTAATTAGTAAAATATATATCATAAACGAACCATTTTATTTAAACAAAAGAAAAGTAAAAAAAGGAAGACATAAACATATACATGATGTCTTGTAGGTCAAGGTTGTAATGATCAATCCCACCCTTATTCACGAATGGAGTTCAAAGAATTGGTGTTCTAGGTCGAATCGACGATATCGCCAAAAGTCATCACGGTAGTGGACCCCCTTTCTCCATCGCTGAAAGCGGAGAAACAATACGAGAACCTCTACTTCTCCTCCGAGAAGATCTGGAAGAGGAGAGACTCGGGAGCATGACCAAGCCCCAAGATGTTGGAGATGAGCCCGCTCGAGGAGATAGAGTCTGCTGTCCTGGCGCACCTAAACACGAAGGTCGTGACAGAGGTGCTGCCGGGGAAGAGGAAGGTGAAAATCATAACATAAATTGATTTGTAATTTATGTGCACGCGACTTGCACGTCATCTGCACACAGCATGCATTTAGTTTTGAATTTTCACAAAACTATATCAAATTAAATTTGTGTAGATATTTAAAATTAATTATATACAAAACATTATATAATATTAAAATATGATATAAATTAAAGTAAAACATTGTGTCGGTTGAATCGAGTGCCGCCCCCGTCGTCGTAGGTCAGGTTGAAGAAGGTTTCGTTGTTGTCGCACGGGGAGACCACCTTGTCGTAGCCGATGACGGGGATGTCGCACGGGACCTTCCCGTAGGTGGTGGACGCCGCTAAGTTGTACTTGGGAGACTTTTGGGGGAAGAACTGGGTGCATGGGTCGCACTGGGTCCATGTCAGGGAGGACCCAGTGTCCATCAGCAACACGACGCTCACTGGGGGTGTTCCTAGTAAGAAGGTCATGACCAGTATCGGGTACGGCCACTCGAGTGTCCTCGAGAGTTGTAGGTTGAGGCCGCCGCATATGGGAGATGAGAGAGGGTCAGTGGTGGTGTTGAGGGTGGCAGGGGGCAGTGAGGTAGCGAGGGAGAGGGTTGCCACAAGCAGGAAGAGGCGCGTCATCATGGGTTTTTGGTGGTGGTTGTGACTAATCTGAAGAGTTATACCTGATGCCCTGCAAGTAAAGATTGTAATGATCGAGTCCACCCTTGACGAATGGAGTAATCTAAAAATTTTGTGTGTTGAAAGGATCGACGTCATCGCCGAGCGTAATGACGGTGATGGCCCCCTTCTCTCCATCGGTGAAAGGTGAGAAACAATAGGAGAAGCGCCTCTTGTCCTCGTGGAAGATCTGGAAGAGCATGAACTCGGGAGCTTGGCCGAGCTCGATGATTCCGGAGATGAGCCCGCTTGACGAGACCGGGTCTGCCACCCTGGTGAACCCGAAGATGGCCGTGGCAGAGGCGCCACCGGGGAAGAGGAATATGTCGGTGGAAGCAGGGCAAGAGGATCTCCCGTTGCTGTCGTAGATGAGGATGAAGAGCGTCTGGTTGCTGTTGTAGGAGAAGACCACCTTGTCGTAGCCGAGGACGGGGCTGTCGTAGCCGAGGACGGGGCTGGGTCGGGTGCTGGGTGACAAATGGTTGACCCGTACAAGTTACGGGTGGGTGGCGGGTA
>JAYMTP010001443.1:0-24030 GCA_036897365.1 Geranium brycei | reverse complement strand
GGAACCGTGTTATTGGTCTTTTAACCCATTTGTCAGCATCCGAACAAAAAACTTTTTAGTATCATTTAAGTTTGAACCCGACTTCTTTACTGAAAGTGTGAGCCCAAAACCACTAGGATGTCCTCTCAAAAACTTTTAAGGTTAACTTTTTAATTACTTATTTTTGGGTGTTATTAAGTATCCTCAATTTATTTATATATGTTAAATTTTGTAGATGAAATATCATGATTATGTGGTTAAATATTTGTATCATTTTTGTTTCAATATTATTATCAAGACTTGCAACAAATGTGACATCTATTTTTTCGCGTATGGACAAAATAGTAGGGATGATGTCATGTTCACAACGATGACTATAACCCGAGTGAGCATTCAAATATCTGTTCTATATTCATTCGTGAAGGTACTCTCAATGGGTTGAAGACCATATCAATAGGCTATATAAAAAAACGAGCGGTAAGAAGCGTATGATTGAAATATTTAAATTAAAAACGTGAAATACTCATTTATAGAAAATGAACGATAACACTTCGTTCAAGAATTCATAAATTTTAAAATCACCGCCTTAATTATAGGATTCACAATTTTATTTTTAAACATCTATAAATAAGGAAATATTACACATGACACGTTTTATTTGAAAATGTCAATTGTTCATATTGCATTGTTTGAATTTGGATTGAATTGGGAAAAAAATCGTTCAGATCATAACGATCGTGCAATCAATCATGATCGAATCACACGAGGATGGGGATAAACATCATATCTACTCCATCATCGATTGTGATTGTGCAAATTCAAGGATTGGTTTCAACAAGGTTTCACAATCTTACTCTTTTGATTTTCTTTTCAAACCTAAGTTATTGTGCAGTGATAAGACTTCTATCGAACCTCATAATTGTGTGACAGGAACAGAAGTCACGTGCATTTGATGGTAAGAGCAATTCTTCACTAACCATGCATATTATAATTTGGAGCGATTCTAATGTTTTTATTGGGAAATTATATTCAGATATTGCCAAATTATTGATGGGACTGAGAAAGAAATTTCTGTTAAGATTGTTGCACATCATTATTATTTGTTTTCCTTATATTTCCACAAGGTTTCAATTTATCAGATAACAACAAGGTATATTAATTTGTAAGATTATGGCTTGTTTGAATTTATGTTTTTAAGGTTTGAGATGATGTTTAGTGAACTATCGTTACATGATAATGACATCATTTTGTTCTCTTTAATGATAACAAATATAACTTATCATAGATATTACATGAGATATTTATTATTTCACTACGATATGTGAATCTGTGAAAATTTTTCGGGTGAATCATTATTATGATCAAAATTAAAAACTAATATTTGTAATTTGATTAACAAAATATAGGCACACTCCATCCTATTAAACCTGATTTAGGGAAACGTGCAATTTTGAAAAACTACCAAATTTAATTAATATTATATATTATTAATAACATATATTTTAATCTCATACTTTAGTTTATTAATTTAACGATCGAGATTGGTTCCTAATTTGCATCATAAATATTGATTTTCATTTGAATACCTCTTTAAATGTGTCATGTCCAATGTATATATGAACCTCTCAACAAATATAACTCATTTAATTTGATGAAAGTTTTAGAAGTGGCCGAAATGTAAAAATAGTTAGTATGCACAATATTAGAGTTAGGTGGGTTGAGTTTCTAACATGGTATCAGAGTCCGGTTAGATTTTGACGTGACCTTCATGTCATTTGTTTCGGGGTTAAGGTCCGTGGATCAGAGGTCGTCTCTGCACATTTACTCGTTGTTTTCACATTCCTTTCAACCCGGCTTGCACGTGAGAGACCATTTGTTTCGGGCTTAAGACTCATGGATTAGAGGTCGTTCCTGCACCCCTGCTCGTTGTTTCCACACCTTTTTCAACCCGACATGCGCGTGAGAGAGAGTGTTAGAGTATCAAATCTAAAATAACTAAATCCGTTAATCAACTTAAGTAATAGGTCAAACCTCCACCTATCATATTGAACTTTTTATGTGGATTGAGTTTCAAATACAAAATTAATAACAAGTAAATTATTAAAATATAAAATTTATTACTATTATTAGATATTACTTGTGAAAACAATTAATTAATTCATCTAAATGATTAGGCACAAGTTTTGACATGAACCAATATAGTTGGAGGCTTTTGGTTGGCTTGCCATTGTTGCTCAATACTGAAGCAAAAAAGAAAAAAAATGAACTATAAAACATGACAATAGAAGACAAAATTATTTATTTTAATTTAGAAACGAATTAAGTCAAAATATTAACCCTCTCTCGTTCATTCACAAATCACAACAAAGTGACAAACGAGGTGCGAAATGACCAATTTACCCCATAACTACAAATGTCAGAAACTCCATCCACCGAAGTCCAAAACCAAACCCACAAAATTCATTTTCTCGCTCTTTCTCTCGTTTTCTCTCTCTTTCCTTCTCACCATTTTCACATTGAATCCCAAATCTCCGCACAAAAACATCACCAAACTCCAACCCCAACCCAAAGCATAGGGCTTTGTTCCTTTCTCTCTCTACCCATCATCGGATCTGGCTTCCCCATCACCCATTTCGTTTCTCGCCCCCTTTTTGTTCGATCTCTGCTCCGTTATTGGGATCGAATCGAATCAAATCGGACCCAGAAGAGGGGTTCGAGGTTGAAGAAGCCTGGAGCTGGAGGGTTGGGGATGCGATGATTCCTGGGCATTTTCATTGAAATGGGAATGCCCAAGTTACGATGAACAGAACCGTGCACGAAGAAGACGAAGACGAGTTCTACGATTCGCGTGAGCGCATAGTCTCTTCCTCTTGCTCCTGCTCCTCCACCAATCCCAACTCCGAAGCCGAGGACGACGACGGCGATTCCAATCCTGGTTCCCCTAATTATGCCTCCAAGTACGACATTTGGATCTCCGAGCCCGCCTCTGTCTCCGAGCGCCGCTCGAGCTTCTTCACCGAACTGGGTCTCGCCGCCGACCCTTCTCTGTCGCGGGTCAAAGCGCCTGATCAGATTAGCCAACTGGGTCGCTCCGTTTCGGCCCGATCGGATTCCGATAGGTGCCTGACCTACGCCGAAGAGCCGTCGCCGACGGCGGATCGTGGCGAGTTCGGCAGGGACGATCAGTGTAATAACTATACTTCTTCTTCTTCAATTCTTTCAATTCATTGTGAGACCAGTTCTTATGTAAATAGTCATAATGGTGTTGTTGTCAATGAGTGTCATAGCGACCCGAGTAATGGGTCGTTTGTTCATGGTGTCACTTTGCCCAACAAGCCACCCACTGGTAGAAATTCCAGAAAAATGGATGGTGATTCTGTCTGTTTAAATGGTAATTTGAGCTCGAATTCGGAGGGTGGTGGTGTTGGGGAGGTTGTTGAAGAGGATGTGTGTAATGGGAGTGAGAGTGTGAGTGATCAGGTGTACACTATTAAAAATCTTGATAATGGGAAAGAGTTTGTGATCAAGGAGATTAGGGAAGATGGTACGTGGAACAAGCTCAAGGAAGTGGGGACCGGTAGGCAGTTGACCATGGAGGAGTTTGAGATGTGTGTCGGGCACTCCCCGATTGTTCAAGAACTGATGAGGAGGCAGAATGTGGAGGAGGGTAACAAGGATAACTCGGATTCCAATACTAATGGAGTTACCGTGGCGGGATTGAAGTCCAAGAAGAAAGGCGGTTGGTTGAAGAGTATCAAGAGTGTTGCGATAACCATGACAGGTCATAGAGAAAGGCGCAGCAGCGATGAGAGGGATACGTCGTCGGAGAAGGGTGGGCGGAGGTCAAGCTCTGCCACGGATGATAGCCAGGATGTTTCCTTTCATGGGCCTGAGAGAGTTAGAGTTCGGCAGTATGGGAAATCATGCAAAGAGCTTACTGCACTCTACAAGAGTCAGGAGATACAAGCTCACAATGGATACATTTGGAGTATTAAGTTTAGCTTGGATGGGAGGTATCTTGCTAGTGCGGGAGAGGACTGTGTTATTCATGTTTGGCGAGTTGTCGAGTCGGAGAGGAAGGGGGATCTGTTGATGGAAAAGCTAGAAGATGGGAATTTGAACCTTTTATTTCTAGCCAATGGGTCTCCCGAGCCAACTTTGGTGTCTCCAAATGCGGACAGCCATCCTGATAAGAAGAGACGAGGGAGGTCATCCATAAGCCGGAAATCATTGAGCTTGGAACAAATTATGGTTCCAGAAACTGTATTTGCACTTGCAGAAAAGCCCTTTTGTTCATTTCAAGGACATCTTAATGATGTTCTTGACCTTTCATGGTCCAAGTCTCAGGTTAGTTATCCCTCAGTCACATATGCTTGTGCCTTTCATATTTTAGCACTTTGTTTTGCTATAGGTAGCTTGATTTTCCATTCCCTTAAAATAATATTTCATCAACTTGTAGTGTTTGATCATTTGATGACTAATTGGTTAAGTTGATGTTTGGATTTGACATAATATGTTTGGGTAATAATGTTGCAATTATGAGGGCAACATGGTTGGTGGGATGCCTGAGTAATAAAGGGGAAAGAATATGCTTTTGGAAGTATTTCTTATATGGTCTATTGGTTGCTGTATATACTATAAAAGCTTTTGCTATACATGAAAGCATATAGAGTATAGACGGGAGAGTAAAAGCTTTTGGAAGTAACTCTTGTATGCTTTCTTGATTTGCTGTTCATAATGTAAAATATTTTGCTATACATGAGTGCATCATAAAGGGAGAGTATATGCTTTTTGGAATTAATTCGTATTTGTTTTCTTGGTTTGTTGAAGATAATGTAAAAGATTTTGCTATACATGAATGTATCATATTATTTATAAGGTTAGTAGTATTGCTGCACCGAAAAATGTTTTTCATGAATTTAGGGATTTTAACATTGTCTTCCAGTCCTGAATCTGTTTTTCATTGACGTTATTTATTTGACATGCTCATATAGCTTGATTACTTTGTGACGTCATTAAAAAGACCTAAATCATTTTCTCTCCTCTGGATTTACTGTAGTGAATAAACTGAAACACTGATCTATTTGGCAGAAAATCCTGCCTTTTCCTCCCTGAGAATTGAAGCCATTATAGGGAATTGGAAGTTCTGTCTGGCCTCTCATGTTCATTTTTAGACTGTCAATTGGTTACTAGTTTATTATTGTGTGTGGAGATAATTAAAATCGAGAGATGTGTCATGCAGGCTATGGGATGGGGAAAAAGTTTGGCATGGGTTTTAAAGTCTCATATTACTGTGTTGGGTAGATCTGTTCTATACTAGTGAATCCACTGAACCTAATTAAATTTCCTCATCCCTTGAATGTCAACCAAACCATGTAGGGTATTTGTTTGACAAATGGTATAATGGGCAAGAGGGGCAATATATGTTGGTTTAGCCGTTTAGGTTAGGTACATTATTGTGGAGTGGTCCCCACAGGGCCTAGAATCAGGAGGTATCTTTTCAGCATGATCTGTTAAATGCTGATGGTTCAAAATAATTCTTTGATGTGAATGAATTTGTAGGCACTGGCACATCAATGTAGAAAACACCTGTGTTTTGGCAATGCTTGTATGTGTTTGTCATTGGAGGTTTCATCCTGCGTAATAATAAATTCCTCAATATGATTAGATTTTCTGCTGTCCTGTTCTTCTGTCCTTTATGCTTGTACACCTTGCTTAAGAAATCCCTTGATATCTCATATGAATCTACCTGTTCTTAACAGTTGTCAGTTAAGTAGTTTTCGATGAACTTGAAAAGAGGCAAAAATTTCATCCTAGTCTGAAAATTTATCAAAATAGCAGAATCGTTTAATTATGTTCCTAAGCATACCTGTTACTGTTATATTGCCAGAATATGTTAGAGAGATGGTTATGTTTTACCATTCCATTTACATATTTTTTAGTTCGTAATAATCACATTTCACATTGTTAGTGTTTTAAGGATTGAAGATAGCATGCCCCTGAAATTGACACAACAAGTCCTGAAATGGGCAACAACAGTCTCTGTCCTTCGAAAAAGTCATTAACATTAGTTAAGTCTGACGTAGCAAAATAAATCATTTTTCAATCTGTAAAACATTTGACTGATAAAAAAAATCTGTAAAACATTTGAAAGAATAAACTTATTTTGTCATGTCAGCGGCAACGGTTTAATGGTTGACTGATGGTTCTCTTACTCAAAACACCAAGGTTCAGTCTATTGCTGCCATTTTCAAAGGCGAAGGACTTGTTGTGTCCGTTATTTGGAAGCTCAGGACCCATAATATCTTTAATCCCGGTTTAACTACTATAACTTGTCAAAATGGAGTGGTAAAAGATTGAAGGAATAATCTTATTAGGAAAAAAGTTGTCTTTGCAAAAGGGAGGATATTATATCTAAAAATGGGGCATAAAACCTTGTAGATTAGATATTTATCCAAAATAACCACACAAACAAAGATCATCACACTGATGAAGCTCATTTGGACCCTCGAGCAATTAACTTTATACGTATCATATTCCCATAGAATTATTTCATCTGATATGTGTTTTCTCTCTTCATGTTTTTTTCAGCATTTGCTCTCATCTTCGATGGACAAAACAGTACGGCTGTGGCACTTGTCTAGCAAGTCCTGCTTGAAAATATTTTCTCACAGTGATTATGGTGAGTACATGTAACGTGAAATGTGTATCTCTTAATCTTTTATATATCGTCGTGCTCATATACTGCTGCACTGACTATAGTTATAGATGCACCTCTTCTTAATAAAGGGCTTTATCATTTTAGTCAAAGTATGGCTGACCTGCAATAGATCTTTTATGGGTGATGACATTACTTAATTTATATTGCATTTATTTTCAAACCCATTCTCAGAGGGCTTTGATTAATTACAAGTTTGCTCAATCTAAATAACTGGTGAAGTTTATTCATTATCTAATCAAGTCGCTATGTTTTTTCTGTATCTGCATTGTCACAGTAACTTGCATCCAGTTTAATCCAGTTGATGATAGATACTTCATTAGTGGATCTCTGGATGGTAAGGTTCGCATATGGAGCATTCCCGATCGCCAAGTTGTTGATTGGAATGACCTACATGAGATGGTCACTGCTGCTTGCTATACACCAGATGGTCAGGTTGGGCCGTGCTTAATCTACTCGGTTGTTTTATGATCTGCAGTAATTCATATTTGTCTAACTGAAGATTTGTTGATTACTGAAGGGTGCACTAGTTGGCACTTACAAGGGGAGTTGTCGTATATACAACGCATCTGGTACCAAACTCTACCCTTCCCCATTATCTCCTTGTCGATTATCTCTGGATATTCTTTAATACCTGGTTTGCATTTTAAAATCTTATCTTTTTTCATCTCAGAGAATAAATTACACCAAAAAGGTCAAGTTAACCTGCAGAACAAGAAAAAGAAGGCACAACACAAGAAAATAACTGGTTTCCAGGTAGTACATCATCCTAACATCTCGATGCAAATTGAGTTATATGTGGTTCTTTATCTTTATGGTGGCTTTCAGCATTTAAGGTCTTGTTGAAGTACTGTTTTGATCTATATAGAGTTCTATTCCTGATTGCTTTCAATGAACAGTTTGCGCCGGGAAGTTCAACAGAAGTGCTCATTACATCCGCAGATTCGCGAATTCGGGTTGTTGATACCGTTGATCTAGTCCACAAGTTCAAAGGTAAGAGAAAACTTGTTGATTGTTTTATTTCTGCAATTTTTTTATTCCAATAATATTAAATCAATGATGAGTGGCATGTTTACTGAAACTAAAATTTTATTGACAATAAGGCTCTCTCACCATATGGAGAGATTTTACAAGTCAATATTTTCCAATAGACCTTAATCATGCTAAAGTCGGATTACTTGTAGTCTAGTGAAGGTTAAGAAAATAAACCGTAAAGCCTAATGAATGTTTTGTAGCTTGCCCACATTTTACTGCTTTACACTACAGTTTTTAACTTGTGTCCTATGAAAGGACCTCCTGGTCTATTTTCACCAAATAAACTTTTAAATTGGGCTAAATATATCAGGTCGGGCTCCACAACTAAAAGATCTTTTCCTTCATATGTATTCCATGTGGGATGTGTATTATAACACACCATTATTAAGCATTACTGCCTTAATAAGCTTATTAGGCGACATTACATTACATATGTATGTTGCATGTATGACAGGGTTCCGTAACACAAACAGCCAAATCTCAGCTGCAATAACAACAGATGGAAAATATGTCGTCTCCGCCAGTGAGGACTCTTATGTCTATGTCTGGAAATACGAAGCTGATTCACGGCCTAACAGGAGCAAAGGCATCACAATCACACAATCATACGAACATTTCCATTGCCAAGACGTGTCGGTGGCCATTCCTTGGCCGGGCATGCTCGATCCATTGGGAGTGGACGACCCATACCCCGGAGAACAGCACGGGCTGGACAACGAAGCCTCCACGGTGAATCATCCTCCCACTCCAGTTGAAGAGACTAACGGCAACGAGAGCTCAGGGTCTGCATCTAGATGCACCAACAGTCCGCATCATGGGATCATGTCCAGCGCAACCAACAATTACTTCTTTGACAGGATCTCCGCGACATGGCCAGAGGAGAAACTTCTCGGAGCAGCCAGGAACCGAAGCCCGAGTGTCAGCGTGGATTACTCCAACGGGGTAAGCCAGAACATGTCGGCCTGGGGGATGGTGATTGTCACTGCAGGCCTCCGGGGAGAAATCAGAACTTTCCAGAATTTCGGATTGCCTGTCCGAATTTGAAGGTAGCCTCTGACTGTCATGTGTGAAACCAGTTGATGATTCTTGTGGATACCACTTCACTTCTAATTCTTTTCCCCATATTAGTTGGCAAAATGTGTACAGAGAGATACATTGAGTGAGATTTGTAATATCAGCGAGTTCTATTTTCTTGATTCTTTGTGCTTGTGCTGGTCGGATTCTGGGAAAAAAGCGCAGAGCCGATCCGACCAGCATTGAGAAGAAGAAGAAGAAGAAATAGATTTGTTGGGCAAGAGAAGGTTATAGCATGAGTTGAGAAACACAATGGAGGTTTGTGTGATGGGAAAATTGTAGAGTTACAAGCATTGCAGAAGCTTATTATTCAAGTGCAAATATAAATTCTTTTTTGTGTATGTGTGTAGCTTGGTGATGGTGTTTTTTTCTCAGTTGGAGCTTGAGAAGAAGTTGTGGGAATAATTTACTGTATTATGTAGCAGTGCCATGAAAATACATATACCCCATGATTGAGAGGACATGGAATGTCCTTTTCAGCTCTTCAAAACCATACATATCCATTAAGGCCATGTCTACAGGGATTGAGCATTTTCTTATATCTATTATTTAGAGATAATTGTAAATATTAGTTGTGTATTATCCAAATAGGGTATTCTTATTTTGTGTGTTTACTGTAAAAATCACGTCAACAGTTTTATTTTTTGTATCGTTACTGTCATCGTTAAAAATAAAATAATTTTAAAAAAATTGTATGTTAACATTACTATTACATAATTATATCTTAAAATTTATTAAAAGTTGAATTAAACTATTTTGTAAATTTATTCAATTCATTTTTAATTTGGAAGGCAAAACTATCATTTTGGAAAAGATATTGCCAAAATATCATTCTCAGGCCCACATTGAGCATGGTAGGAGAAAGATATTGCAAAAAAATTCATTGGAAATCTAGTACTCAAATTCTGATTGGTTTGGTTGTGGCAGAGTCACATGCTGTTAATTATCTTATCCAACTCAGACCCAAAAATCTTTACACAGCCCCACTTTATATATCTACTCTCATCCTCATTTCTGCTACTACTGAAAAGGCCAGTTCCAATTACAGTGCCTTGAAACCCAATTCAAAGTGTTAATGGCTCTCCAAGCTGTTGCTGCTTCTCTGGTTCCCACCGCTCTCTCCATCCCTAGAGAGGTTTGTTTCTTCTACATTCTGCTCTCTTCTTCTTGCTCTTGTCTTCAAATACTCAATTAGGGTTGATAGTATCTTGGATTTTTTTGGGGGTATGATTACAGGGAAGAGGTTGTGTAGCTTTAAAGGATTCAAGTTTCTTTGGGGTTTCTCTCTTGGACTATGTCAAAACTGACTTCAGCTCTTCTGGATTGAGATGCAAGGTAAATGTTGTTTCTTGATTTCTGTTAAATATTGTTGCAATTCTCTAAATTTTGTGAAGTGTTTGAGCAATGTGCCTTGTCTTTCATTAGTAGTGAGAAATTAGGAGATAAAATGATAATTGCTCAAGAGCCCAGTTTTGTGTCTATGCTTGGCCATTTCATGCTGTAAATTGGGGCTATATGACATGGTAGCTCTCAGAGCTTAAGAACATTTGTTTTTGATAAATCCTTATACCATGTTCAAATTGCAAGTTAAGATGGGGAGGTGATTTTCCCCAATTAGATGAAAATGAGTTTCCCTCTTTTCGGGGAGAAGTCGAATAAATTGTTTATTATGATAAAAATTGGCCTTGGTAGGATAATTTGATGATTGCTTGTGTTTTTACTGAAACTATGTGAATGGTTTTTGCTCAAAAGCGGAGTTTATGCACTTAATTAACTTATTCACTATGATAAGCACATGAGCTAGGATATATTAGTGAAGCAGATTAACGAAATTTTGTTGATTGGTGTTTACTGGTTTTGTTCACTGGGTTTGGATTTTTGACCTAATTTGTCAGTGATACAAGTGGGTTTTTATCGTAGAGGGTTTTAAACCAAAGGGTTGGCGCTATCAGAGCTCAGGCAACGGCAGCACCATCAGTTAACACCAGCTCCACAGACGGGAAGAAGACTCTGAGACAGGGATGTGTCATAGTAACCGGTGCATCCTCTGGATTGGGTCTAGCCACAGCCAAGTCTTTGGCCGAAAGTGGAAAGTGGCATGTGATCATGGCCTGCAGGGACTTCCTTAAGGCCGAGAGAGCGGCCAAGTCTGTTGGCATGTCTAAGGAGAACTACACTGTCATGCACTTGGATCTTTCCTCGCTCGACAGTGTCCGCCAGTTTGTGGATAACTTCAGGAGATCGGAGAGGCCGCTGGATGTGCTGGTGTGCAATGCTGCTGTTTACCAACCGACTGCCAAAGAGCCGTCGTTCACCGCTGATGGATTTGAGCTCAGTGTTGGAACTAACCACCTCGGACACTTCCTCCTTGCCCGGTTGTTGCTTGAGGACTTGAACAAGTCCGATTACCCGTCGAGGCGCCTCATCATTGTCGGTTCAATCACAGGTACTAATTCGATAGTGAAGTAAACTCCTTAAAGCTCGTCAACTTATTATTGCTGTTGAAATTAGGGATAATTTCAAAAAAAACTCATTGAACTTTCTAGAATTTTCCATTATCCCTTGAAATGATATTAATCATTGTCAGAAGCCCAACCCACCTAAAAAGCTCAAGCTAATAGGTGAAAGCTACTTAAGTTGGTGAACAATTCACATCTTCAAGATGAGGTACTCTAGCAATCATGTTTATGTTTTGTGAAAATAGGGAACACGAATACGCTGGCGGGCAATGTGCCTCCCAAGGCCAACCTAGGCGACCTGAGGGGACTTGCAGGAGGGTTGAGCGGGCTAAACAGCTCATCCATGATCGACGGTGGAGAGTTTGATGGAGCAAAGGCCTACAAGGACAGCAAGGTGTGCAACATGCTGACAATGCAAGAGTTCCACAGGCGCTACCATGAGGAGACTGGGATCACATTTGCTTCCCTCTACCCAGGTTGCATTGCCACTACAGGCCTGTTCAGGGAGCACATCCCACTCTTCAGGCTCCTCTTCCCTCCATTCCAGAAGTACATCACCAAGGGCTATGTGTCCGAGGAAGAAGCTGGGAAAAGACTTGCACAGGTACAAAAACAAACTAGCGGCCCAAAAAACCTAACCTTAAACTCGCATTTGTGTGTGTTTGTGTGGATCTTGATTTGTTGGTTGTAATGTAGGTTGTGAGCGAGCCAAGCTTGACAAAGTCGGGCGTGTACTGGAGCTGGAACAATAAGTCGGCTTCTTTTGAGAACGAATTGTCGGAAGAAGCGAGCGATGCGGAGAAGGCGAGGAAGGTATGGGAAGTGAGTGAGAAGTTGGTTGGTTTGGCTTAAACCACCACCAGAGTTTTTGCTGTTCTCGTCAAAGGAATCAATACTGGTAGAGATGAAGATTGATTGATTTGCTGAAGAACTGAGACTGTTTGGGTATATGTTTTTGTGATTTGCTGTAAGCAATTATTTGTGTTGTAAAGTAGGTGAGTTGTGTAGGAGCTACAAGTAAGCAGCAGCATTGAGAGTTCCTTGTGAGTGTAGTCAGTTTAGCAAATAAATGTCTATTTCTGCTTACAATAATAAGCTTGTGCCTCCTTTTTATACTGTCCCACTTCTGAGTTTTGCACTTCTGATATCACAAAATGAACATTTTTTTATCAGCAACTTGTGCGTCACAGTAAACATTTGATGGACAGATCTTAACCTCAACAATGGTGATAGAACTTAAAATCATTCGCACATAGGATTAAAGTTTGATTCACTTAAAAAATGAAGTTGTAGATGGAAAACTAATTTTATTATATGGGATATAGATTTATATCTTTTTGGCATGTTACTCTAACATCTCACACATATTTTCAAAGGAGTTCTCACCAGAGACGTCGATGTAATATACTTGATGAAAGTCTTTAACGAAACTGGTCAAAGCGAGAGATGTAGTCCTTGCTGTAAATTGATTCGATTGGATAAATTCATTAGAATTATGCAAATTTTGAAAAATATAAAATGTAAGCATAGGAAAGTGAATCATGTACTTTTTTTTTTACAAATAGACAATTGATATGAGTAACCATTTATCATTTTTGTTTATAGTTTTCTGAAAGTGAACCATAGTCATTGAAGTGTATTTTTTACTTTCTAGTATATAATTTTGACAACAGCTTAATATATAGTGGGCTTTAATCAAAATCAAAGCCCCATTATTTAAGCCCAAATAGAGAAGGTCACAATTCTATTCAAATCAAATACACAATACAAAATACTGTTCAGGGGTTTTATTTTAGGGTTTATAACTCCTTCAAAACTTGAAAGCTTGAAACTTTAAGGCGCATCAATGGCGAAGAAGCGAAAACACAGTGAAACCGAGGTCGCGCCGCCTCCAAAGAAAGACGACACAGCTCCCGAGAGGCCCAAGAGGACGCTATTGGGTTTCAAGGACAAGTCTGAGCGGAGAGATGGAACTGATGCTCCGATTTTCAGGAACAAAGAGAAGGTCTTGGTCACGTGTTCTCGCCGAATCAATTACAGGTATATTCACTATCGTGTTCTTGATGGATTGGGTGCTTTTAGTTCTTTCCTGATTTGGGTCGCGCGGATTGGTCCTGCTCTGGTTTTGTAGGTATCGTCACTTGATGTTGAATGTGGTGTCCCTTCTTCCTCACTGCAAGAAGGACAACAAGGTTGAGTCCAAGCAGAGCAAAGGATCCACCTTGAATGAGCTTGTTGAGCTCAAGAGCTGTTCCTCTTGTCTCTTCTTTGAGGTTGGTACTCATATTGGTTTAGTCATTTATATTTATTGTGAGTTTATAGTTATTGTGATGAAATGATCCATTTTGAGTTAGAGTGAGACTTTTTTCCTTTGCTGCTGAAGTTTATGGTTCCTGTTATATTCACTAGGAGTGTGTTTGACATGGTTAAACTTAAACGGCTAGTTAATTTGGTTTTGGCAAGCTGCTTACGGAGCTTCTAAGCTCTTTTTATAAGCTTGTATAGGTAGCATCTCAAAAAAGCTATTTTCAGGCATTGATTATGCTCTTGTTTTTCTCTATATATTCAGTGTAGAAAGCAGAAGGATCTTTATCTATGGATGGCCAAGTCCCCCAATGGACCCTCTGTGAAATTTCTTGTGAATGCTGGTAATTTTTATTGTTATCTATCTGATAGTTCATTTATTGGTGTGGGGTTGCTTGTATTGTAGTCTGCATTTGGGTACACAAGTGTATAACTGAATATTAGAGATGGTTTGTTTGTTTGTTTTTATTTTATTTTATATTAGTTCATTGTTTATTGATTGTATCTTTCAATCATAAAATTGAGCTGAAGAACCTAGAGAATGATCAATGACTTGTCATTTCAGTGCACACAATGGAGGAGTTGAAACTTACTGGAAACCATCTAGCAGGGTCACGCCCTCTTCTAACTTTCTCATCTAACTTTGATAAAGATGCCCACTGGAAGCTTCTGAAGGAGATGATCACGCAGGTACTATATTTTGTTCCTTCATCTGGAGCAGTATGCAGTTGCTTCTTGCAGTGTAGAGCATTTTTTCATCACATAGATGCAATAGTACATTTAGTTTTCTTCTGAAGTTCTCTTGATGCATCCGTGATTTGTGGATCTCCCCTCTTCAGAACTTGTACAGGGCAGGCATATATTGAACATTTGAATTTTATGACATTTTTTATTGTGTACTAAGTTTGCCATTGAATAAAATTACCATGACCTTATATGGTGTCAGTTGCCACGCGACATGAGGTTGTTAAGTATATCTCTTAGTGTGGACTTCTTACACGTGTGTCGAATGCATTATGATATGATTCTTATATTTGCAAATTATGCATTTCATGTCTTCTGTATTTGCATAATGGGCTTAACAATTGGTTGGTTCAAGTTATCAAGTTTGTTTCTCCTTTCTTTTCTTCCAAACATTATTTTAATGATATTTTATTCTCCTCTTTTTTTTTGGTTCAGATATTTGGAGTCCCGAAAGAACACCGGAAATCCAAACCATACCATGATCACGTCTTTGTTTTCTCAATTGTTGATGACCATATATGGTTTAGAAATTATCAGGTAACTTGCACTGCTGATACTTTCTGATCTTGATAGATTTTTCTAGTGTGTTTTAGTTGTATGATACATAATGTGGTGGCAGTAACATTAATTAACTCCCTAGGATACTGTGTAGCTTCCTTATGTTGTATGGAACGGCTCACCTTATAGTAACTAGAAACTATGTTTCAATGTAACTAGTTCAAGCAATGTACTTGCATGTAAATTAATTTTCCTCCTGAACCATGTCATGTTTCACATATTGCTATTGGTTACTGTTCATAATCATAATTGTTTATCTCAACACAGATATCAGTGCCTCATAATGAATCAGACAAATTGCCACGAGGAGGCCTAGACAAAATGACACTGGTTGAGGTATGCATTGGCTTGTTTTTTTCATTAAATTTTATCCTATGCGTGCAACAGAAATTTGATTTTTTTTCTTAACTCTTGAATAGGTTGGTCCAAGATTCTGTTTGAATCCAATCAAGATATTCACTGGAAGCTTTGGAGGTCCAACATTATATCAGAATCCATTATACGTGTCACCAAATCAGGTTAGAGTGACATCCAACTAAACATTGTTGTTTTATCCGCAAGTAATGTTGGCATGGAATCACCGCCCATATCTCATTTTTTGGGGGTAATACCAGCTGAAACATAACTGAGATCAATAGATTTTTTATCAGTAATAAAATAAAGTGCAATATGCCAACATAGGGATTGGAACAAGCAACCTCATGCATATTTACATGAGGTCTGTCACTTCACCCAGTCTTTAGTCAAGATCAACAGAATTATCATGTTATTGAAGTCATATTGAACACATCATCCACAATGCTCCTGACATGTAAAATCTGTCTGCTAATGTTGCTTCATTGAACAGAAAATGAATTCATTTAGGACAGGTTTTTCTTAGTGGATTTGTGGCTTCTTTCTGTTTAAGGTTCTATCTAATCAGTATTTACTAGCTCTTTGATGAATCTTGCATAGTGTTGTTTTTTTAGTCCTTGACACTGCTACATAGTTATAGGTTTACATGAGGTGATAACCAATCGTTATTAATTTTATTTGCCTCGTAGATTCGAGCATTGGAGAAGAGAAAGAAAGCTGGGAAGTACGCTATGAAAGTCAAAGCCAAGACAAGGCGAAAGATGCACGAGTTATCCAACCCATTGGAGCCCGACGAGTTTGCTGATATGTGGAAAGAGTGATCAGCTTCAAGATCCGAAGATAGAAACAAAACGAAACAAAAACTTGTTACAATCCATCAGTTCTGAAATGCATTTTATGTATCTGTACCCAATTCTGGGTTTCAATTTTACCTCTCTTGTGTATCAGTCTATCTTTCAAACTTCAATCATAATTGTGTTAAATCCTATTTCTTGCAGTTACTCAAGAGTTGGCACAAACCAAATCATTATATAAAACATGAACACATTACATGCACAAAGCAAAGCAAAATCCACACCCTAAACCTAAATTATGAAAAAGAAGAGAGCAAAGAGTGTTTAGATTTGCTTATGAGGTTGTGTTTGATTCCCAGTCCATGGACCAGTTGGCTTCACTGCCTCTCCTTGGGATGCTGTTGAGTCTGGTGAATTTGTCGACCTTGAAGTTGGCCCCACACATTACACCCTCACTGTCCACTCTTGGCATTGCCTTGAGCTTGTTCATTGGGTGCTCAAAGCTCATCAACCCTCCTTCACTGTGGAACATGCATCCCTGTGGGAATGGAGCATATGATTTGGCACACCCCTCTTTGATCACCTCCAGTTCGTCGGAAATTACCACCGACCCATCGCCGGCAATCCCCCAGTACAGCTTCACTCCCCCGTCTGAACCCTGCAATCACCACCATCTTCACATTTACCAATTTCACTATCCAACATATAAGCAGGGCTACCAAGTGTTTTTTTATCAGCACTAATTCGAAATGTTTTTTGATACGGTTGTCTATGTCAAGATTCGAACTCATACCCCACCTATATAAAAATGAATTCCTTACCATTTATAGGGATGAAGAAAAAATCCTTAAACCCTATAGGGATTTGGTATCCCAATTCGACGGAATATGAGACGTAGATTAGTAAATTCATACTGAACTCATTGTGTGATCATTCTATAGAAAGACAAAATTGCTCCGACGTGATGGGAAACTAAAACTTTTTTTTATTTCTAATGAATTAGTATACATAATCATTAAATTAGTCGAAATCTAACACTTTGTTATCCTATATAGAGATAAAATACTCAAATCTGGTGAGACAGGGACAAGATCACCAATCACGCCCGATATTATCCATAACTACTTAGTAGGACTAGTCACTAATGTGTGTGGATTAACTAGCTGGATTTTTAATTTGTAGGGTGCAAGCCATTATCTTTTATGTTAAATCTCCGAATTGTCTGATTGATCTCTTTAATCCTTTATTAGTCCTCAATTGATTCTTCAATCGAATTTATTTTTAATTAATCTCCGATTAGCTTCCCATAAAACTCTCTTCGTTTGAAGAGCCTAATGTTTTTTAGTACACAAGTCAAAATACAGTCATATCTTATTAAGTAGTACTCCAAGAACTAACTAATAAGTTGCAGAGAGAGAGCAGACCAGAGCAGTGAAAACAGAGCCAGCCTTGCTATCATAGACCACAAAAGCGAAGCTCCCATCAAGATCCTTAACAACCTGGTCCGCCGGATACGGACCGCGGTCCCTAAGCGTCCTATAAGCCTCGATCACAAACATAGCCTCGTTGGCTCCTTTGGTCAGCCCGTACTGCCTGTTGAGCGTGCACAGATTGTTCAAGCTCCCCAGAAACATGCAGTATATATCTTCAAACCCACAGAACAACCTGCAATTCCAAACACAACCCATCAACCCAAATCGCCTCAAACCCAATACCCACATCACAAAAACCCATAATCGATCGTAAAAATGTAAACTTTTTGAAAACCATCGTACCTCTGCTGGTGAGACAAAGGACGGTCGGGCTTGACGTGGGCGAGCACTGCGGCGCTGCCGAAGGTCATGGAGAAGGTGTTGTTTGGGTGGTGGGAGAGAAAGTCCCGGAGGGTCTCCTCCGGCAGTTTCGGCCTCCGGCCACCGGTTTGGGAGGCTGGGCTGTTCAGCTCCTCCGGTGGGTTTGCGGATGCTTTGTGAAATATAGCCAACATTTTCTTTTCTTTTCTTTTTTCTCTCTTTGCTTAATTTTCCCGAGAAAATTTATGTGTGTGAATTGTTTGTGATGGATTGGAGTGGATTGGAAGGGTGTGAGTATTGGTTTATATGGAGTTTTTAAAGTGGCACACAATGATGATTGATGAGGACGTTGAGGTTGAGGTTTTGTGTGATGTCGTGTCGATGAGGTTGTGGATTTTACTGAGGTGGATAAGGTTTCTCTTACTACGAGGCGGTCTTATCTTTTGTTTCTTTGTTTGTTTTCTCGGGAAAATTTCAAGATTCGTTTCGTGCCCGAGAAAATATTGTCCGAGCTTCATGTGTGATTGTAACATTTTTAGATTTTAGCTGAGTTCAAAACAATGGATCGTGTGTGATTGTTGAAAACCAGTATTCACTTTCCTTGTTTGGAAACCTAATCCTATTTTTTTAGTATTTCTTTGACTATTGTTATTATTTAAATATATTTTTTATTATTACAATTTAGTTGAATTCAAATTTATAGACATTTGCTTGGTTTAGAATTTTTGTTTGTATGAATTAAGTTTAGTTTGAACATAAATGAAAATATAATTAACGTTTGAGTTAACTAAAAAGTAATAATTCGATTCAGCTCATTTTGTTATACATACACATATATGGCTCGAATGTTAACTTATAGATGTATAGCTTGGCAGGATTCTTTTGAGTTTCATGCAAAAATAAATTTAAATATGACATATGAGTTTAAATTTAAATATACATATCAATTAGGCGAATTTACCTTAGACCAAATGATATTATTATGAGCTAGCCAAATTTACCTTAAACCAAATGAATTGAAATCATGACGAGAGACTTTTCCCGCCAAAATTTGCCGAGGCAGTTAAGCTTGCTGTCAGGTAATAATAATTTTCAGTTTCAAAAAATATGACGTATGAGTTCAGGGTATGATTAAACTTATTTTTTCCAACTAAGTTTACATTAAAAGTATACTTGAAGAAATATATTTTTATAATGTTTCTTTAAAAAATATTGTAGAATGAATAAATTTAGGTGCCTTAAAATTTTTGGAGGCCTCATTATAAATTATTGGAAAATGAGTGAATTATATTAATCAATTTAAAGAGTAGTTTTTATCATAAAAGAAATCTTCTTAGGATATATATGATGAAAAAAGTTGAGGTGGGTCAATGTAACTAATTTCCAACCAATACATAGGATATGTTTTGACATTATAATATAAATAGCTTTTCATGTATATTTAATTTAATTTATCTTCTCTTGCCTGTTGCAGAAAAGAAAAAAAAAATGAAATCAGCAATAGCCATGGGTTTTAAGTTCGCAACTATGGGTCAATTTTGTAATATACAACTAAATCTGTGTGACCTTTGTTTTTTTTTGGTCCAATTATATTTTACGTTCATTTCCTTGTTTTGGTGTTGTTTTAAATCTATCCCTTTCTAAACGATGATAGTCGTAGATAATGACAATTCAGTTTTATTTGTCATTTTCTTCATTTTAAGGTGAATATCTTATCCTTTAATTTAGATGTCATATTATCTGTTCATTCAATTTAAAAATATTATATGAATATACATGTAGATGAGGACACATAACATATATAGATATGATTTTATCAAAACAAAGAGAGTTAAAGTTATTAAAGTTTATGAGCTTTTATAGTTTCTTAGCTTTTTTTTTCTTCTTTTTCTAAGTGCCCATTTAGTTGAAATTAATTATTGTTTAGCAAGTTTCTCAAGCTTCGATCCATTTCACAATAAACTAAATGCGTTTTCACTAAAAATTTGTTGACATTCATCTTTGAGAAGTTAGTATGGCGAATCGGCATAATAAACAACTGAAATAATTCTACAAGTCATCAAGGGGAGCAAGTGTATGAAAATGATCATATTCTGGACTAACGTGCACTGCACTTTTTTTTTCTTTTATTCAGCTTTTGTCTCACTAGATTTTCCTAAAAAAAATTTAAAGAGACAACATTAAGCATGTTTAACACCGCTTACATAATTTTTGAAATATGATGGTGTCTAAGGTGTTAGCCTTCACCATAATGACACTTGTTCTAACATGACGTGATCTTTTTTCATTCAACCCAATATTAACCAACAGCAAAATTATAAATGAAAAAAAATGAGAAATATATTATATGAACCGAACAGAAAAGAAAATGAATGATTAAAGTCGCACTTTATGCAGAAGTGGCCACAACGAAGTGGTGGTGATGAGTTCTATGTTTGTTCTTTAATCATTAAGAATTTGAGATGTATCATCACTGACTGCTTTACATAAGGCCTTGTTTGGTTAGCAATATTTACAAGGTATTGACTATCGCAAGTACTATTGGGTTCAGCCCACAGATACGGCCTAATAGAGCAAGTTGACCCAACCAAAGATATGGCCCATTTATCTATTATGGACCTAGGCCTATCGGACCCTACTGTATCTGTATGCATGGTGCCAAACACATATGTTCACACTAGTTTGACATTTCTCAAATAGCACGTGTTGAGCTCGAATCTTGATACATGCGTATTTTTCTTTCGAATGCTGACAAAGAGGTTAAGAGATCGATAACACGATCCCTCGAAGGTCAGTCCAGAACAAATGATTTTCTTGATTCCCTGATAAAATAAATGAATATCTGAACCGAACCCAATTAGGATTAATTATATGGGTTTAAAACTTGAATAGTTAAATTCAAATTTATCTAATATAATTTGATACTAAACTAAACTAAACTTATCTTATTTCTTATTGAAATTATAAATTGAAAATTTTATCAGCTATTAGTTTATTGGTCAAGTGCATATTTTTATCTTTTAACAAGACAGAGTAGTAAATCTGAATGGATATCTGTTTAAGGTAAATAAGTTAATAATAAATATAACATATTACAGGTGTTCAAATTTGAACTGAATAAAGTGAAAAGGACAAAATGAGTAAATAATACTTAAAATAAAAATTACATTTTTTTCGTATAATACATATATAATAATTAATTAGAAGAAAAAACGTGTTCACCGATATTCCAATATTTTCAGCTCACATTTTCTATACAAAAGAAGGTTGACAAGGAATTTCAAATAGTTAGACAAAAGTGCAATTATTGAAGGAAAAATTATGTTCCCGCTGTGTATTTAGTCTTAAAAGTATAATAATAAAGTTGAAATTGAATATTTAAGAGAGTGGTTTCAAAATAAAGGACAGGGTAATAAAGGACATTGTACGTTCAAAATTTTAATTTTTATAATTTGTTGTTTGGAAAGACAAATATGCTCTCACAATATAAATAAAATTTTGTATTTACCTAAATGTAAAATGGTTATTTCACATTCATAAAATAATTATACCATTTATAATTATACCTCATAGGCACTTTGGGTATTTACAAAATACTGCGGTGAGAATATAACAGAAATTACCTTAAATGTTAACAAGTTTAAACTTTAAATACTGAGAAAAAAAGTTTTAAAATTAGGTATAGTGATCATAGAATCAGGTTTCACCGAGTATAGTGACCTATAAGTATCTTTATTTTTAATTTTCATATGACCGAAACAACACAACAAGAAAAATTGCGAAAACTAGTTCAACTTGATCTATTGCAAGAAATGACTTTGAACTCAACTATGATTTTGTAAAATGTATTATTTTTTTCTTTTGGGATTAATATTGTTTTTGTTTCAAATTTAAACTTGTTAGTTATCCTCGCTTCGACTAAACATCACCAGTCCACAACATAATAACACGACGACGAAATGGGAAAGGCAGACTAACTCGACGATTGTAGAAATGAAAACAGATGAGCTCGAGTTGGAAATAACTTACCTTTAATTTTTAATTTTTAATTTTGATAATTTCAAGATCATTTTGATTACTTTTTGGACAAAATTACAAAATTTACAAAAAGAAAATTGATAAGTCCGTAGTAAAAAAATTAAATAGTTCACTCCACGTTTTGTAATTTAGTGTAGCAATAATAAAGAAGAAAACGACACATCGTCCCATCCCGTCCATGTGATGGGACTGAGAATCCGACAACCACCAAAAAATCTGGTACAATAAGGACACACGTCACTAACCGATAAGCAGCCCCACTTTTCACCCCTTTTACCTTCCTCACCGTCGCGATAACTAACTGTACTGCTCGGTAAAAAATGCTCGGCACACTTATCATGAAACTGATCTCTTATCTGTTGCATGTGAGTGGTACGGATCATCACACACAGCTCATCTACATTATGATTATCTGCTACTTTGTGATTTGTAATTCTCATATCTTTTAAGGGCAAATATCTCTTTTGATTCCTCTACAGTTCTGTTCTCTCTAGTTTATTTTTGGGTATTTCGTTTTATGCCCTTTTAATTTTGTATATTTTCAATCATTCTCGCTAATATTTTTTTAGGGTAAAAAAGGAATTTATTGATTAAATAGCAACTAATCCGGCATAAAGCCGGACAACTGAAGTTACAGATAATGGGACATACCCCTCATCATTGACCCAACTACTGTTAGTGAAAACAAATTTGGCCAATTCGTGAGCCATTTGATAGCGAGCAAAAGAAGAACGAACACATGTTCCGATAGTTATAGTACGCAACACCCTTCGCTAATGATTATTTCAAAGTTGTTCAGCTCTACCCGTCTAACATCATGTAGGGTCACGGCCTCCATCTCATACGAATGGAGAAATCCCGTGATTCCACTGCAGAATGCTTTAATCAGACATTCATGATAACCCAGAGACCAATCGACTCGAACCAATTAGCATCAAACAGAGTCATGGCCTCCACCTCATACAGATGGGGAAACCCCGTGATCTTACTGTAGACCGTCTTTAACCAGCTTCTTCGATCAACTCTGCGAACAATATGAGAATCGCGGCACCGGAGACCTCCCGTTACCCGTGTCCTCCCAGTTCCTATCCCATTAATCTCTTTTTGTAGTTTTATTTATTTTTTAATTTTAATTTAAGGGTTTAATTGAAAAGAAGAAGTCGTTTATAGCGGAGCACAAAAACAAAAAATAGAGTGGCTTTTGTGAGTATAAAACAAAACAAACAGTGGAGCCACTTAAAAAGAAAGAAACCCAATTGATCCCTTTTCACACGGTATTTATTATTTATTTATTGCAAATATTCCTTATCTAGTTGAGTGTCGACGTCATGGAAACAAGTTTTTGATACTTTTTTCATTTTCAGAATTTGGTCAACAAAAGTGGGTGTGATATATTCTTTTTCAATTGTCTTGAAGTATCTGTATAAAATCAGTCTGTTTTTTGAAGAACACAATATAGATAACAGCTAAATATTATTTTTATATAGCTGTTAAGGATATTGTTTAACGCAATGATTAAAAAATCAGTTCAAACAGATATGATATTGAGCAGGGAGAATTTCTGTAATTAGTTTTAAAAACAACTAGAATGTATAAAAATAATTTAACACAAATTATGATCAAGAGCAACGATTAATTATTGAATATTTTGAAAAAGTAATCAATAGTTCACGTAATGCAATTAAAATTTATTGAGAATTTTTACTTTTAAAGTTATAAATTATTTTTGATGTCAATTAATGGGTTGTTACAATTAATAGAACATAAATCTATGTTTCAGTTCAAAAAACAAGAAAATTAGATTATATCATGATTTAGTCTTGTTCTCCGTGTTCTAAAACTCCCTCATTTTTCTGATCGATCCCTGATTAATTCTCGACTAGTCCCTGATTAATTATTGTTATTAATTTTTAAATCTAATTTATTTCCTGATTAATTACCGATTAATTTCTGATTAGTTCCAAAAAAACCCTCTCCGCTCTACTAATGACTAACATTTTTTTAAAACATTGCTTGTTCCGCACTAACTGAATATAAAACAAATAACTAAACTTTAAAAATTACTTAGTGGTCATTAGACTTTTCTCCATCACCGCATATATATACTAACAACTTAGAGATATTAATTAGCAGGGGAACACTCCACTACAAATCTTTTATATGTCCGAACAAAACGAATA
>JAYMTP010001442.1:0-24042 GCA_036897365.1 Geranium brycei | reverse complement strand
ACCTGAATTACGTCGTAAGATGCACATGTTGCATCATAGGAACGGGATGGAGTCTAAACTCCCAAGTGCTACACTATTGAGTTACTCAGAACTGGTTTTTCTATTGAACTTAGTCCATGAGATCTCCAATCGCTAAGTTAGGTTTCCGTATAAGGTAACTCATATTAGTTGAGACTTAATAACCCCATTCCCCTCGATGTGCAGTTCACTTTCTCTCTTGATAAACCTTTAGTAAATGAATCCGCTAGGTTATCAGCTGACTTCACAAAGTCAATGAAAATTATTCCACTTCTGAGTAATTGCCTCATAATCAATGGAAAAATATTAGTGATTTTTCAGTGGCATATTTGGAATTGTGCATGTCATAATCAAGCAATGAATGTTTTTGTATCCCGATACCGACGTGTTGAGAGAGACATGAAGAGACGAGACAATATAAAGAATATTGAACGAAGTGTCCAAGGATTTGGATTTCCTGGTTTCTGATGTCCGAACAAGATAATGATTTTGTTTTTGTTCTGTTATGTACATGGAGAAATTGCTTTTGGAGATGTGAAATGGGTGGGTTGCATGTGCCATTACCACTACCATAGACCCTATATCTAATCTCACTACTTCCTTAGCCACCTTTTCTTTTTTTCTATTCTTTTTTGCTTACACAAAGCAAGTGTAAAGATAAGGCTCATCTGAACTGAACATGCAAGCTTATCCACCATTTTCATGTACTTCGTGCCATTCGAGAAGATTAGGTATACGAGGTTCTCTACTATTTCCTCTTGTCGGAGTCTTATTTTCTTTTAGTATTTCCCAATCTCATGTCTAGAAAATATAGGATAATTTAAATAATAAGTTTGAATCTTCTGCGTATCAGTTTGAGTTTTTGAATATATTAAAATTTGGTAGTTTTCATCGCAGGTCGAAGGGTCATTTAAGTTGTTTTCGCACACAATCTTACAAAATATTATCACTTTTACGATGATTAGAATCCTTCATCTGAAAAACGTCGTTTCAACAATTTAATAACAAATCCGAACTTCCAATGAGTCAAAAGTTACAAAAAAACATAACATTAAGAGTCAATTCAACAATTTAATAACAAATCCGAATGAGTCAAAAGTTACACAAAGCATAACATTAGGAGTCAATTAGAGTTTCTAGCACTTAATTTCTCTTTGTGCTTACTTGCAGACCAAGTTAGGCACCAAACATACAAACCACAAACAAAACTAGCTTGCTCCATTTTGGACTTTTGCTTCATTTCTTCACAACCACACAAAATGGGCAAAAAATGGGCATAGAATCAAATAAAGCAGTCTCTTCTCATTACTAGTAGAAATTGGAAAAATTACAGTCTAATTACTAATTACCCTCAGTACAAACTCTAATTTCAAATATTAAAAAGCATGCAAACAGAGCATTATGATCTCAAATTACATGCTTTCAAAAACAAAAAAGCTTCTGAAACTTCAATTTCAAATAATACCAGCGGCGGGTGGTTAAAGACCACCTCTGCCCTCCTCTGCTTCTTCACTTTCACTTCCACAGCAGAAGATAATAGGAAAATAAAAAGAGACCCACAAGAACTACGAGGGTCCTAATTAAAACCCATCAAAGAGCCATTATAATATAAGCCCCTTCCCAAGCAAATGGTCCCAATTAGAGGACATTGGGGCTAATTACCATTTTGCCCCTCCCCTAACATAGTCTATTTATATCATATATTTAATAATTAAGAATTAGGGTTTGGTGGTTTCAGCGGAATTGGGCACCACTATAGGTCTGGCCAAAGGACCAGCCAGCAGGAGCAACATTGTAAGAGACCACAGTTTGGCCATCACTGGTTGTGACCTTAAAAGAGAGGCTCTGTCCATTGAGGTAGTTGTTGCTCTGCCAGTTCTGTCCCCAGTTTCTGGACATTGCTTGCCACCCACTTCTTGACCCTTTGACAGCCACTGAGTGAACATCACCAGCTCCTCCAACGTTTGTGATCAGTACCAGGTTGAAGTAGGAGTGTCCGTTGACTGTGAACCTTATGCCTCCCCTCCTTCTGCAGGGCACCCTACAAGAACAAACCCATAAATATTTTCAGTGAATTGGGCCAGTAATTGGGGTAAAGTTTTGATTTTTAAGGTGATTGGTGATTAATTACCTTCTGTAAGAGACAGGGACAATCCCAGCTCTGTACTGGGCAATGTGTTGGAAGACAGGCTGGGAGAGGTCAAAGTGGTGCTGGGGAGGGTTGCACCAACCTCCATCATTGTTGGGCAGGGCATTGTTTGGAGGGCAGAAATTGGTGGCAGTGACCAGGATTGACCCAGAGAGGCACCACTTTTTGTCATTCACACACCTGATCTCAAAGCAAGCTCCACAGCTCAGCCCATTGTTGAACATAGCTGTGCTCAGAGCTGCAGTGTTGGTTCCATACCCTTGGCTGTACAGATTCCCATACCCACAAGCTCCACCTGAACAAAAAATCCCCCCAAAAAAACTTCAACAATCACCAAATTGGCATTTTAAAGTATTTGTTAGAGTATCACATCTGAAATGTGTAAATTCGTTCACCGGCTTAAATAACAAACTAGAGGGAGGTCGAGTCAGTAATCTATTATTTAAGCTGGTAAACGGACAAATACCGGTGCTTATATGATTACACACATACCCATAGTGCCAGAAGCATCACCGCCGCCATAGAAAGTGGCATGAGCATCAATCCACCCACCTCCACCATACCCATTAACAGATGACACCATTGCTAGAAAACCCACCAAGAAAAAACCAGATAGAGCCATTTTCCTGCAAAAAGGAGCAAATTTTATAACCACAAAAGACCACCAAAGGTTCAAGAAGTGTAACCAATACTGAAAATGAGACCAAAGAAGATATGTGAAAGGTTACCTGAAGATTGTGTTTGGGAGTGAAGAAAAAGGGAGGAGGCAAGGGGCATTATATAGAAGAAGTTGGGGGTGAAAATGGGGGAGACTGAACCACCACTTTTTCACTAACCAACCCTTAAAAGCAGTTGGGACCAAAAACCGCCACTACAAACAGAGAGGAGGCCAGAGCCTGAGGCTGCTGATAGCTTAGGCAGGAGGGTAAAAAGGTAATTTGCAAAATATGAAAATTGTAATTAAAACATTAATGTTAAAATAGAAGCATGTGTTTTAAGACATTTCAGGTTCAGGTTCAGGTTCAGTTCCTACCTTCTCCCCCATTTTTATTGTCTTTAATTTTTTGTTTGTTATTTTTGGTGTGATTGATTAATATACATTAAAGCTCAACGGCTGGAGTGAATTTAAAATTTCTTCCGACACTGTTGTCTATCTTAACTAGTAGTTGGTTGGCAAAAATGTACACTGTTATTTTATATCTTTTGCCAACTGGGTATTTTTTAAAAAGACGAAATTAACCCTAAAATTAAAAATAATTATTTTCTAATTAAATATTTCTATTTTTATATTCTAACTAACCCTTATTTGTAATTTGTTTTTTTAGTTAATTTATTTTTATACTGTGTTATGAAAAATAATTCTAATTTCATGACTAATTACGTTAACAAATAACATGATACTTTTTTTATATTAACAAACAACATGCAAAAATGTTATACAACATGACACATTTTTTTTAATTTTCTCTTTAAATAATGTAATTACAAATGGAGATATATTGTATAGTTTTTGAAGGAAGATGTATTTTTAAATTAAAATGCAGGTTGCATAATATATAGTGTTATGCTAAAATTTAATATTAAAAATATTATTATACCAACAACCTATAAAAATATTTTAGCTTCATTGACATATTGCACCCTCAAAAAAAGTCAGAAAGCATATGGATTGGTTCCACAGTACCAACTTTTGTTGGGCATTGAGGTGAGGCATTGAGCCATTTACTATAAATTGGTTGGTCAATTTAAAATCCAATCTTATTTTGATCAACTAAATCTAATACACGTTTTTAATTTCCTATTGATTGTGTAATTTTGAAGGCGTAATCGACAATAAATACTAAAATTGTAATTTAATTAATTTACTTATCATTGTGGGTCCCAAATTTTTGACGAACATTGCATATATTTACAACTGTTCACATTCAGTTCATGGAAGTTAATGCACATGGGTGATGAAATGATAACGTCACGCCTCTACTAATAATTACACAATCACGTAATTGTAAAGAGATCACACGTGTATAATTAATAATTAATACAGCCTAACATTATGATTAAAGTGTAAACTAAAGAAGCATTTTAATAAAACTTATTACATTTTAATGTAAATTTAAAGTTATTAAATAAATGGTTTAATTCTAACTCAATGTATTAAAATTTAATAATTAAGTCAAATAAAGTGTTCATAAACATTCTTACATAACACAATGTGCAGATACACCATAATAGTGATTTAAATCCTTGTTAATTAATTAGAAAATTATCTTTATTCAATATGAATACACCATAATTTTATTTTAATTTATTAGGTTGCAATTTTATTCGAACATGAAATAAATGTTTCAATTTGATAATATTAATTTAATTTATCCTTTTATATCATCAAATAGAAAATTAATTTTGAACAGATAATGGTCAAAGCAGGCATGTGGCATTGAGTGCCCAGAGTCCAAGTAAAGCTCGTGTGATTTAACACCACTGTCTAGAGGGTCACACCCTCAATTTTCAATTCAAATTTATCCAAAATTGTGATGAATAAATCAAGGAAAATTGCAAAAATTCTTTTATAATTATTTGTTTTTGCAAAAACCTTTCATTTTTTTCTATAATTATTTGTTTTTGTCAAAACCCTTCATTCATTGTATTTTTTCAAAAATTCTTCCTTAATCAAGTTCAAATTTGCACAATTTGTGCAAATCTGTGAAAATTAACGGAAGTGTCACTTAAGTGTTGGACGTTTAAGTTAGCACGTTTAGGGGTGAGCATGGGGTCTAGAACCGGACCGAACCGGTCAAAAATTTGACCGGACTGGACTCCCCAATTCTCTATTTTAATAACCAGATTCGAAATCGTTACCTGCGGTTCTCGATTCTCCCGTCCCAGTTCAGATTTGGTTCGGATTCGGTCTCCGATTCCGTTGCTAAAGTGCTCACCCCTAAGCACGTTTAAATTAACACTTAAGTGACACTTTCATTAATTTTCATGAATTTGCATAGACAATGCAAAAATAAACATGAGTAAGGGAGAGTTTTTGCAAAAATGAACATGAGTGAGAGAGAGTTTTTGCAAAAATAAAATGAAGGAAGAGTTTGTGCAAAAAAACATAATTATAGGAAGACTTTTTGCAATTTTCCCAATAAATAATTATGGAGCACAACATCAAATATGTTTTTGTTTTCTTCATTGGTAAGCCAAGAATTCACGCTTTTGATTACAAAAATAAATTCATTTAATTAAAAAGTATTCTATTATAACTTTACAGTATATATACGTTGAGAAGAAATCAAATACAAACCGTCCAAATGTCCAAACCGTCCAAAACACACATCAAGTCGTTGATCTGGCGAGATTACACCAGCGCGCGTCTCCACGTAAGTGAGGGGCAGTATCATATTTTTGTACGTTCATGCTCTCTTTATACCGCGTCACACTCTAGTTCTATTATATGTACACCTGGTTCTACCATATGACAAGTTGTTCTACCATATGTACACATGTTTCTACTGGGTTCACACCAAATTTATAGTTTTGATTCTGGTCCCCATCGTTTCAGTCGATGACCCCTCGTTATACCATTCTCATAATATGGTTCACTTTCCAACTTAGATTATAGTTTTGAATCAGGTCCACATCGATACATTCATGGCCCCTCGTCATGTTAGTTGGAACCATGACAACGAGGGTTCGAGGTGATTACGATAGCCCCTCTCGTTACATTCGGGGACCCCTCGTTACACCACTTTCCCGACAGGGTTCATTTTCCCCTTAGGTTATAATTTTGATCCATACCCAATCATAACACTAGTCAAGAAAGTATGTTAAAGTTTGTCATCCAAAGATTGCCTATTATACCATTAACATATTTTCCCTCTCGACGGATTGCTGAAAAAATCAAAAAGCTCTCTCTAAGTTTTGGTGTACATGAACGAGTTTAGGGTCAAGAATAATATGAAAAAAGTGGGACATGTTATATTTTCATAACGAGTCGGGAGGGATAGGATTTCTCCATTTAAGGAATTTCAATATGACATTGCTCGGTAAACAAGCTGGGCGCATTTTGGTAAGTCTGGGCTATTTGGTGTGCAAGCTGTAGAAAGCAAAATATTTTCCTACCGCATCCTTCCTAAAAGCTTCATTAGATAGCAATCTTAGCTATGCTTAGAGAAGTCTTTTTCAGGCTCAAGATCTAGTGAGGTCGGTATTAGAGGACCAACTCAATTAAAAGTTTAAGGACCAATTATAGTTCTATACTCTAACAGTCGAGATGCAGGAGAGCTGTACGTCCAAGTATTGTTGGGCTATTGAGTGATACTTGATTATCTCAGGAAGGAGCATCTTTGTAAGCTATTGTTAAATGCATTCACTACACTTTGGTCAGGGGCCTATTTTTTTTTGGGACTCGGAAGTGGGATACTAGGTTCCTTGAATCAGTGTTTGGGGAGACCCATCGAAACAAGATCCTAACTCTTCCAATCAGTCATTTTCGAGACGTGATAGTGGACTAAGGAGGCCTCTGACATGTACTCGGTAAAATGAGATCTGAGCATCCCTCTAAAGGTTCGTATGTTTCTATGGTGTTTATATTCAGGGTATTTACCGCTTGGGTATAATATGGTGACGAAGAGGCCCTAATAATTATCCTCCGTCCTATGTGTACATCGAGAATGAGTCTTATTTATTTCAAGTTTGTCCAATGATCCATGACACTTTTGCCCTCAATCGGGCCTTATTTTTGAAAATTAAGTCATGTGGGATGATACGAAAATACATTCTAAAATTTAAAACAATAACATAAATTAACTTCAAATTACACCATATTAACTGAAAGTTTAAAAAAGAAAAAACTGAAAGTCTTCCCTACATATAAATATATAGAACACCAATTCGATATAAAGATTTTGAACAGTGGAAAGGAAATCTACCCCCAAGAAAACGAAAGGGTAAAAAGAAAAAAAAAGGTTTGTAGTTGCGAAGTGGAAATTGCATGTGCAAAGGAAAGGTGAAAGCGAATTGTGGTTCGCGGCTGCGAATGGCAAGAGGTGCACATGCAACAAACTTGTCATCTTCTCTTTTGTCTGAAAATAACAATCTGGTTCTGATTTTGACAGATTCTCCCAAACAGTACCCACAGCAACAACGATCGTGGCCGTCCATCTTCGGATAGCAGAAATCAAGGGCAAGGGTTTGGCACGAACACCCATGAATAAGCTCTCTGCAACATGCATGTCTGTGGATTGGATATCCAATCACCTTTACGATGTATGTGTCATCTACATTCCACATGTTTCATGATTGGTCGTGTAAATAAATATGAACTAGAACACTCATGACTCAACCAACCATGCCCAATCTCAAACATTACTTTGCTTCTGATTTAGCGTCAAATACTTTATTAAGTTACAATGCTCGTGTTTTAATTTTGAAAAGAATAGTTCAATCATTGCTTGATTTTGTAGTTCAAAAAACAAAGTTCCCTAGTTCTAATTAGTACAGAAGTGGGTGTTTTAGACTCGAATAAGAGATCAAACTGGAACTGCAGTCGGAAATTGTAAGTAACGGTTTTGATTCTAGTTTTTGTATTTTGAGAACCATTTAATTCTAGCTCTTAAAATTCATAACCATCGAGTAACGACAAGAACTAGAACTAGTTCTAGATACATATATATATCTGTTATTATTATTATTATTTTATTTACATGCTTTATAATTCGATTGTTTGTAATAATTAAGTTGTATCGTACGATTTTTGCTATTTTTAATAATTTAAAATTTAAAATTTTTGTCTATAAACCGGGATCAAAACCATGCAAGTCGGGCCATATATCGACTAATCAACAAAAATTGAGAATCAAACGGTTCTAACGGGTAGAACTGGGGAACCAAACCAAAAAACCGGGTCTAGAACCAAACCGACTCCATATAATAGTTGTGGGTCCAGTTCAAAAAAATTGAGAGCTGGTAAGTCTGGTTCAATTTGGTTCCTGACTAGTTCAGTCCAAGCTAGAACCGTGCCTGCCCTAATTCTAGCTAAGATATTTTCCCTTCAACATTAAAGAAAAAGTTGTTTTATCACTTATAGTTAATCTTCTAAACCATTCGAGTTCTCCTCGATTATTTTCGAGAATATATAATTGAGTTGAGTGAGTTTTAGAGTTGGTTCTAATTTAATTTTATTGAGTTTTCACTCGGTCAAAGCTGGTCAAATTTGATAAATTTTTATTTTTTACATATACTTTAAAATTATTTTATATTTTGTGTTTTTAATATATAATATTAAATTGTTTGAAATTATTTTATTTTATTCAAATATTATTATCACTATCTTTCACGTGAATTATATATATGTATATATTGGGGCACATTCGGTTACAAATAGTTGTAGAACGTCCAAATGTCCAAATGTTCTACAGTCGTTGGATCATTGCTGATATGGGTGCGCGTTGTCTCAGTGTGCGACACGTGGCAGCGAGGTTCTACAACGCACACTTAAGGTATCTATTGGTCCATCACACTACACGTTCTACATAGTTCTACAACATTGCACTACACATTCTACATGTTTATTCAATTTTGCGCGGTTCATCACGTTCTACAACTTTGCACTACACGTTCTACATGATTATACCACATTACACTACACTTTCTACAGTTTGGACACCCAGATTTATTTTGTAATTTTTTTCCTAATGTGTATTTATAATATAAAACAATTTTTGTCTTTCATTTTTTTTAAATTCAAAGATCTCATTATTATTTTTTGCTTCGATTGAAATTCTTCCACAAAATTTAGAATCTTGATTATAGTGAATGAATATAGCCAGAAACTCAAATAAAGAAACCCACGTGGGGTGCATTCAAATGAGAAAACGACCGATAAGTCTATATTTTATTTTCGTGCCGATTAAATGGACAATCAGGATGCACTTAGCAAAAAGATCATATTATTCCCTGTGGGACTATAACATAAGCCATGAATTGTCTGTTGACTGTTAGTTAAGCCCACACCTCTGTCGTTACATATCAGTCAAATACAAAAATTGGGATAAATTACAAAAACTATCTATAGAAATTGCACAATAAAACAAAAATTCAAGAAGGTAATCGTGATAATATAATGGCTACTACCGTTATAACTTTTTAAACGAACAATAACTATTTTTACAAACCAATTCTTACCTTAAATCAGGAAGTGAGTAAGTCCTTAATCGTTAGGCCAAACTCAACTTGTGCGTCTTCATTAATTAGTTGAAAATGTGTGAATGTGAACAAATATAAAAGTACTAATTAATTTCATTAGGATAAACATGTGAAAATGTACCATTTATTGTTATTTGCAAGTTGTAAGCAATTTATATAGATAGTTTTTTGTCACAATTGTTTTTGATTATTTTCTTGAAAGTGAACAACTATAGTAAGAGTTTTTGCAGACGTTACGTGGGGCTTCTCCATCTGTTCGAAGTGGAGGTCGTGGCATGTCGAGAGTCTTTTTGGTGGTTGGAAAGAAACAATTGGGGCCGGGTGATTATAGAATCTGATTGTTAAAAATGTTGTCAACGCGATTCTCAACGACGAGCGTCTTACTAATGGGTTGGGAGGAATCATTTTTTATTGTTCTTGTATTCTTGCTAGATTACCTGGTATTTCTTTTGTTCCAAGAAACTGTAACATGGCGGCGGATGTGCTTGCCAAGTTAACTCGGACTTTGATTTTGGAGAAGCCTTTATCCTTCCGGATCTTCTAGCTGTTGTTGGGCATGATGCCCTTCGATGTGCCTAATAAATCTGGGCTTTAAAAAAATAGTAAGAGTTTTTTTTTTGAAATAAGGCAATATAGTATTTTTCTTACAATAAAAAAATTGTTAATGAAGTGGAGGTTGAGCATATAGACTTTAATTACCGGTGGTTTAAGTAACAATAGACACAAGTAGCAAACCTAACTACCTCAGCCTTCTTTACTTTAATAATTAATTACTCCAAGTTATAGGTAATATATATTATTCACTATATCCCTTTTATATTTGATCAAGTAATTGCCCTTTTAGAGCTTCTCCAACTGCTCACCCACTTTTGCATTCAGTTGCCTTTCAAAAATATATACATCACATCATAAATCGATGAACAAGTTTAAACCCAAGTTTTTTTTTGGGCTTTCTAATCCAATGGACATTCGACGTTCTAAATTTGATAGCAGATATATGATGTGTAGCCGATCTCTTCCCTAAATTTATTTTACCGTCTGATTCTGAATTTCTTATAAATAAACGTTATCATGACATTAAATATATGCACAAAATATACATGCATTAAATGGTCCTCGCTGGTTACCATCTTCCACAGTTGAAAGGGTCACTCATAGAAGGAATTATATATTTTAGGTCAGAGATTCGAAAACAGAAGCCATGAATGAGTTATTGCAAAAGCTTGTAAAGTCAGCATCAATGGTGTTTTTCTTCTGTCATGATCAACAACCAACACGGAAGAGTAATTGTGGTTGCTTTCTTGCTTGCTCTCTTTCGGCGAAAATTTATGTTGTTATCAATTTGTTCCAACTCTCTACATTCTAAATTGTGCATTTTAACTCGAAATAACAATTTGTGCCTCCACTTATCTGCTTGAATTTTTAGGTGGGTTGAGCTTCTGACACGTTGGAATTCAACTTGAAATAATAGTATGTGCCACTACCTAACTATCTGCTGGAGTTTTTAAGTGGGTTAAACTTTTAACACGTTGAAATGACTAATACCATTACTTATCGTAATTAACATATCTTTAGTAAAAATCAAAATTCACTAGTCCGATTGCAATCATATACTGCTAAATGCTAGAATTCATTTTCAAAATTCGAGGCACGTCGTAAATTGTTAACCCGCAACTTAAAAATATATCATTAATATGGAAATATAAAGAAGCAACATGCAAACCTATAATGTACATTTTGAACATTATAACTTACTCAAACATTAGTGACATAGTAAAAAGGGCACTTGTGTGTTGGTTCATTTTCATAGCTATGGTAGGCCATTTTGTTTTGGTAAAAAGTTTTGCCTCCATTATAGTGATTGAAGGCAACTCTAGAGACATTATCCACTTATAGTAATGTTATGTCTATTCAAAGATGTGAAAAAACTGAACATGCCTCGACGACAATGGCATGAGGACATGAACACAACACCCTACCTAATTACCATAATGTTACAACGGCAGTGTACCTAGGGGTGTCTAAAAGAGCCCCCAAAACTGATTGACCCGGCAACCCGCCCGCCCCCGAGACCCGATGAAAGCGGGTCCAAAGTCGGATCTGAATGTTCCCACCCGACTTTCAATCCGCAGATCGCGGGCAGGTTAAGTGTTACACGCGAGCGACAAGATACAAAACCAACCCAATATGATACCCCAATCCCCCAACCGGATGAGAACCCGACCCAAGATCAATTGCAGAGTGGAGAAACGACGTATGTTACGCCGCTGTTAATAACATTGGCATATGATCACATTGTAAACAATAATACATTTAAATTTATTTGGTTTAAGTGATTTTATATTTGGTTACCTAAGTTTTGACTCTAAAAAAATATTTATCCTCAACCTACCACAATCCCAAGATCAGGATCCAGTTGTATGCGGTTTTGCAAGGTCAAAGAAACATTAAACAATGAAAGGAGTTATTATCATTTTAAGGTTTGTTCTGTAAGATTTCATGTTGCATTAGCTTTTGTTCTGTAATATTTCATGTTGTTTGCTTCCTATACAACTGTAGTATTCGGACTACAGAAACTGAGATCTTCAGTAGCACTGTGATTAACCAAATTCTCAAATATACTCTCAATCTGTAAAAGGAGGTTGTGAAGAAGAAAGTTTGATCTGAATCGAGTATGACTCGGTTGTTACAACTGGTACAGAATTCAGGTTACATTACTTATTCGTGCAACAATCCCGAAAAGTCAGCTATGAGATCCTCTACTGAGGAAAATGTGCACGCATGCATTCTCAACTATTTATGGCCATCAGCAGCAGCAGCAGCAGCAGTACTTTCTTCTTTAGAAGGATCATGTTCATTTGTGCTTGTGCTTTGGTCCTGAAGAGGACTAGGATCATGGCCATCATCATCTGTCATTATAATGAGGACATTGAGCTAAAGATAAGAGGTCGTTTTTATGCTACTGAATAAAAAGGTTTGTTCCAAATACCTTCACCGTCAGCAGGAGCATACGCTGAGCGCCTTGACCGTGCTTGATGATGTGCTGAAGGCTGGTGAGAACAAAAGCCAATTACTACTTATCTATACAATGAGAATGAGGATCGGCTTAATTTGTATGTAACTTAAGTTTCACTTTGATTCTCATTCTCAAGCCATTCCTTTCCTAGCCATTGCTTGATTCCCGTTTTGTAAAATGGTAATGAAAATAGGACGACATGAGAGCTTGAGAATGAAAAGAGGGTGATATGAGGAAATAAGTATATATGGGAATCAGGAGAATTTTGCATAATCCATCATTTACACACAACTAGAGGAGATGGTTTACGCTTTTATTTCCATAACAAAACTATCCAAAGGCAGCAGTAGACACGACAATAAACATAGACCCTGAACTTTATAAATAAACATTGAAGGTCTAACGTAAGCATGTTGTCATGTATCCCCTTAAGATAACTCTTATTAGCCTACTTCTTTGCCCAACTAATTTGACCAACTCCATCAGACTCGGAACGTACATGCTTCTAATAAAGTTGTAACAATCTACAGCAAGCAAGATTATCCTCCCCAAAATAATTAGATAAATCCAGAATTTATCTATGCACTGATTTGTCAATAACCGATCTTTGGACATGGAAATGATTAATTCAATGTCCAACATGAAGAAAAAATTCCAAGCAGTATAACAGAACATACCTGTAGTTTTGGGCGGAGGGCTTCAAGTGGTCCTTTGGGTTTCTGTGCTCCTTGCTGTTCACAAAGTTCAGAAAAGAGGCTGCTTAATCAGGTCAACCTTCAACGCATATTGCAATATATCCATATCTATTTCAAGTTATAAACACCTTCCAAAAGATTACCTTTCCCAATGCCCAGTCAGCAGAGTCGAAATAAGCCCGTTCATGGTCCTGATAGCAAACAAAATTTATGTGTTACTCTTAAGTCTCAACTTGGTAAGATATTAAACAATAATTTCATAACTAGAGAAGAATGTTAACGACCTTGGATATCAGTGGAGGCTTCTTTGGTATTATTCCTCCATACTTCTTCTTGATGACATCCGCCTGTTGAAAGAGATAATTTAAGCTAAATGATTCAAATAGTGAAATACAGAGAAGACGATTCAAACAATATATAGCATGATGCAATCAAAACCATATTATGCTGATACACAGACGTGTGGAATGGAGGAGTTTTCATGGTTCATAAACTCAGGTGTACAATGTCGCATTTCAGACTTCTAAAATGGCATTTAACAAATACCTCTTGCTGGGGTGAAGGCATAGACTTTTCCGTATTTTCATCAGTAACTTTTGGGTCTTCTGTGGGGTTGTCACCTTCAATTGGAAGATTGTCAACCGGTTCCTGCTTCTTTACTTCCTCAATGTCTGCACCAGACATTTTATGTGATTCTCACGAAACAGCTGCAATAAGACCAGATAGCTATAATCACTAATCAGTCACACCCCAATCATTCCATGTATCGTTTGAATGTACAGAAGTATCTCTCAGTTTCAAGATCACTCATTTTCATTTTACCCTCGTGTCCATGATACTCACACTATTGGTTCTGACAACAGAATTTTGGATGTTAAGAATGATTATGCTTATTATTTGGTAATAAATTTTCCCTGTTACTTTAATGATGATATGATCTTAAGTAATCGCTATCAGAAACCTCCAAATCATCTGATATTAACTCTCAACTCCCTATTTAGTATAAAAATAACTGGAGTGACTGAAAAGGGTAGAAAGGACAGCCTTCCATTAATGTATGTGGTTGTCTAGGGAGGGAAGGAAACATTGAGTAGCATAAACCAAGGCGGGACAAAATTAATCAAACAAATTAATGAGAAATAAGATCCCACCCATGGAGCCCTTATGTTCCACTTATCTCTACCAACTTTGGAAGAACCATTTTTTATTGATAGGGAAGAAAACACTTCTTCATTTCTCTGCAACTCATTCTCTCGAAAGTCTAACAGAAAATGAGAAATATTTTTCCCTTGCGCTCCCTCAAACCAACACTGTCAACCCTGACGTTTATCTACAGAACTAAGCTCCTATGACGTTTTTATGTATCTTATAGCACCAAATCCCAGCTGTTTTTAACTCACTCAAATTAGGCAAACACTATACATTGTTTTCCGGCTTTCAGTCACACACACAGGCCTGATTTATTCAATAAGTTCCCCTATGGCCGTGGATGGCATTCCATGCCCTTCTTCAATCCCTATTTTCCATCTTTTGCGCAAACCAGTATAAACTATAAACTTGATCAAGAATAGCCTAAAGGAAAGTCCCTTTCACCAGCCTTAACTTCACTAATACTATCAAAAAGTTCGGAGACCAACATGTATTCTTCAGATTCAGATTTCATGACGCTAACCACATTATATATAACAAACATAACAGTGACCATAAATGCATGCATGACAAAACTCTTCAGATTCAGATTTCATGATGCTAACTACATCATCTATAATAAACATAACAGAGACCATCAATGCAGGCATTACAAATCATTCACTTTTATAACCACTATATATAGATTCAGAATTCCAGTTAATACATTCAGAAACACAATTCATGAATACATAGTGTTGAAACAAGATGGTGACTGTATTTCAAGTATTCCTTTAAATGAAAGGCAAGCAATAATAGTAATCTTAGTTCAACTAGAACCAAAAGCAGACAAGTGACCTGTGATCCAATCATGAAGATAAATGAAAACAGCATCAGATGATCAAAAACAAACACGACCCAGATTGAAAATCTCAATCACTGACCCACGACTAAGGCCATAATCAAGATTGCACCACACAAAAAACATTAGAAAAGGGCGATACTTTTGTCCTTCAAATTCAATAGCATTTTCATTGAGCCTTAACAAGCAACAATCAAAACAAGACCCATACAATCAAATCCTAAAACTAGCAATTCCAGACCAGAGACGCAGATGGGTTCGGTGCTTCACCTGAAGCTCCAAGGAGAAGAAATTGGAGATTGTTGCAGAGCGAATCGTCTTCTTCACCGCCACGCTCAGTCTCAAAAGGGCGTTAAGTGTACGCACAGGCACAGCACATTCTATTGGGCCAAAAGGGCCCGAATCTTCAAAGATGGGCCTTATTGGACTATGTCTTAGGCTCAATAGTTAGACACTGAAATGGCCCGATGATTATGCAATATTTTATAGTCTCGCCTCATTTGACCTATTGACTAAATCAGGAGGCTGGCTGGGAATGTTGACTTTTATTCAACTCTGTCAAGAGGTTTATGTGTTTTGTCAAACCTGCTGACCAATATAACCACATCCCATATCTTGTTACATAGTGTGTTAGGCTTCACAATATGAAAAATCCAAACACTCCTTTTCCAAGTCAAATTATGCAGATTTGAGTACTTAATTATAGCCTAAACTTGCTTAATTTTTTTTCTTATTATGACTGTTGATGGAAGACCTAACTGTTCGGCGAGATTAAGGACTCAAATATCATTAACATTATCTGTTATAATACCGACTGGGGATAGACATGTGCATTATTGATCGGGGGAGAAAATATCATCTTGTTTCATTTATTTATATTTTATTGTGCGCTAGTTGGATAGAGATGGTATGACTATAAATAAAGTGATAGAGATCTCACCTCATATAATAACCGTAATATTGCTATTTAATTATGAGTGATAAAAAATAATTTATGTGTATATCAGTGTTGTAGAATTCGGGTTAGGCGGTCACCTATGCGTTAAAAACTACAACACCAAGGCGAATTATGGAAATCGGGGCAGGCTAGGCAGAGGGGCCTAGTCGGCCTAGACGGGCAGTTGGCAAGGCAAGGCCCATGCAGACCAGGTTTGAGTCGGTTCAGGCCAGGTCTAAACTGGTAGGACCAAGTTTGGGCCGGTTATGGTAAAACTAATTATTATTTTTTAAAAAAAATAAAAATATTCAAAACATTATTTTCTTATATATCATAATATATATTTGTATTAAATAAGTATGTTAATTTATGTTAAAAAAATTAAAATTTATTTAAACTTAGAAGGTCATGTCCGACTAAATAATGCCTAACGATTTGTACAAGGATATATGCAAAAGTTATGACCAAATTCACCCCAAAATAAAATATAAAATATGATTTGATTTTCTTGGACGGTTGAGATTGAAAATAATGCAAACACGGCAAGATTTAGGCAGTGTAGGAAGCAAATAATGTGTCACAAATCATGGCAACAAGCGCGGCTAGTGTTGGAACTATGCCAAAGTTTAGTTACAAACACACAAAAACATTTTTTAATGACTTGGCAAGAAACAGAAGTACAATATAATATTCATTCACCAAGTAGTAGAATGTTTTGGTCAATGACATCAAACTATGGTCCAAATTTGATCGCTACCATAACCTCTATAAATCCAACAACACTTCTCTTCCAACCAATATCAACCCAAACCAAAAACAAACAACTTCAAAACACATCAAGAAAATGGCAAAAGATGGAAAGAAGAAGGGAGGAGAAGCAGCTTCTGAGAGTGGTGAAGCACCCCCAAAACCAAGCAACAGAGGGCTCTCCATACTAGACTTGATCCTCCGCCTTCTCGCGGCCGTGGGAGTTCTTGGAAGTGCCCTTGCCATGGCCAAATCCAGCCAAACCCTCCCTTTCTCCACAGCCTCTGCTCAGTACACAGCTAATTACTATGACATTCCCGCCTTCACGTAAGTTCTTAACATTTTCAAAATCTTAATGTGAGTCTGTATCCCACATCGGAAAAATATAAAGGGTTTGACGAAATTTGATATACACATTAGACTCGTGACATGGTAGACTGGTGTCCAATATTGTATATTAATGTGTCGCGTATGTGAAACAGGTTCTTTGTGGTTGCAAACTCAATGGTTTGTGTATACATAGTTGTGATCTCCATGCCCTTATCGATCTTGAACATCATCAAGAGCGCGGCAAAGACTACAAGGATCGTCTTGGTCATCCTCGACACAGTAAGTAACAAAATCAAGAACATAGGATTATGGATAATGTGTGTTTTGTACTAAATGGGCATGTGTTTTTTGCAGGTGATGTTGTGTCTTCTCACTTCTGGGGCTGCTTCTACTGCAGCTATTTCTTATCTTGCACACAATGGGAATTCACAGGCCAATTGGTTCGCGTTTTGCACACAGTACAGCTCCTTCTGCTCTCAGATTTCTGGCGCTCTGGTTGGCTCCTTTGGGGCTGTTCTTGTGCTTATGATCCAAATCATCGTATTATCCGTGTCAATCTCTAGATGCTAGCTGAATTCATTTTGTTGTTTCAACATTCATCTATTTATGTTCATTAATGGTTTTGTAAGATGGGTTCTGCACCAAAATCTGCAGTAGTAGTAGTAGTAGTAGTAGTAGTAGTAGTAGAGCTTGTTCTTGGTTTAACCTTTGAAAGTGAGTCTGTTCATTGTGTCCATTACCAAAAGTTGTTTTGTTTCGTATGATTTAAATGAAGATTATTCAATATTCATCAGTTATTTCGTGATTGTCCTTGTTAGTGTTTCACATTGAAAATACGTGGATCTTGTCATTGCTTAACTAGTGCCTTCACTTACAGGCATTCAACTTTTGGGTAGATTGGACTTTAATGATTCACGAATAAATGTTTGCATGTGAGGAAAGATGTTAGTGTTTTATGTATGTAGGTATTCTCATTCTGTTTTGCTCGTATATAGAAGTGTTAACGCGTGGATCTTAACATCACTTAAAATATTTTGGAACTTTATACCTATCAACTTGACATTTCAAATGAATCAGACTTGAACAATGCTATTAATTATCTAGCAAGAACCTCAATGTTGAAATGAAGATATGAAATTGTACACTTTATATTTCTTATTTGGCAACATATAGCATTACTTAATTATCATTCACTCATCTCACTAGTTCATGGCACTCCCATTGCACTAAATCATTCTAAGATCTTCTTGCTACAGTAAGCTTCAACCCATGCTCCATGGACAGAACTGTCATCATCCTGTACTTCACTGGATGATTAGGCACCAAACTGAACTTGAAAAACCTGCATAAAATGGCAAGTGCCATCTTCATCTGAAGGTATGCAGAGTCCTTCCCAAGGCATATTCTAGGCCCAGCCTATTAAAAAGAGGAAGGAATCATGAAAGTTCTTGAAACCCAAATCAGTGTGTTAAGTATAGATCATGATTCAGACACTGTTTTGAAAGAATGTACCTGAAATGCAGTGAACTTGAATGGAGATGCATTCTGGAAAAACCCATCTTTGAGCCATCTCTCTGGTTTGAATGTAGCTGCATCAGAGCCCCAGTTGTACTCCATCCTTCCCATGGAATATGGGACATAAGTGACCATGCCTCCTGCTTTTACTCTTGTTCCATCTGGTAACACATCATCCTCCAAAATTCCCTTAGGGTCCTGCAATTATAGAATTGCCTGTTCATTGAGTACGTGCTTTCAAAGATTTCAAAACCCCATCCACTTAAAAGTTTGAACTGATAGGGGGAGATCTGAACTTTGCTTATCAAATACGGGACATTAAACTAACATCATGTTAGCCGATTAAAAAGAACAACATTATATGAGACTTTGCACGTGAAACAACAAAAATCTTTTGTCCGGTGGAAGTGGAAGTGGAAGTCCACATCAGCCACTGACCCTAATATCATGATTTAGCCTGACCCACATAAGCACAAGCAATAAATAGATTCACATCTTTAAGACGTGGGGCATTAAGCTAAATTGGATTAAGAAAATATATATTATGTGAACTCTGCACGAGAAATGACAGAGATCGTTTGGATCCACATCTTTGAGATTTTTACAACATTGCTTCTTTTTTGCAGCTCATGGTTTCAATTTGATAGAGGTGAAGGAGATGCATACCTGAGGAACTGCAGGATACAAGCGGAGAGTCTCAGTGATCACAGCATGCAGATAATATAATCTTCCCAATGAATCATAGTTTAGGAGTCCTGCATATTGTATTGCTCTTTTACTGAAAGATTCAGGATCCTCAGTATCTTTCTGAAGCAATGTAACATTCTCTTCTTTGGCCCTATCTTCTTCCAACTTCACCAGCTCCGAGTACAGCTTCTCAGCCACATGCTCATGTGTCATCAGCAGGTATATTGCCCATGACAGAGTTGTTGCAGTTGTGTCGCGACCCGCGATCACAAAGTTCAGTATAACATCTCTCAGGCTCTTGTCAGTAAAATTGTTCTCCGGATCTTCACCGAGCTCAATGAATCTTGACAATATATCATGCTTCATCTGATACATACATAGAGTATCATGAAATGAGCCAGTTGTGTGATATGAGTAGAGATAACTTGCACTACAAGAAAGCTTCATCATGTAACTACCTTTATGTTCTGATCATGGTTTGTCTTTCTTGATTCTTCAATCTCTGCTTTCCTTCTCCTTATGACGGAATAGGTGAAATCGTCGATGATTTTGATGCTCTTGTCGAGAAGAGCCTCTGATCCCACATTGAGAAACTTCTTCACTTTCCACAATGGATCTATGAACCTCAGTGTCACAATGATGTTTGCAGTGTCGAAAGCTCGAGCAAAGCAGTTTTCGGGTAAATCAGGAGCCAGAGTTCCTATTTCAACCCCGAAACCAACCTTGCATATCGAATCCAGTGTCATCCTCATCAGCAGTTCCTACAAAACAAGTTATAGACATTTGGAGTCACAAAATGTCCTTATAATCACTTTTTATGTGAAAAGTTTTGTGGATCACCTGCATATCAACTTCTTGGGTTTTAAAGGATGCGCGAGTTAGGATATCGGAGAGCTTGAGGCTATAATCTCTGAAGACTATGGTGCTGAAGTCCCTAAGATTCTTGGATGCAAACTCAAAGCTTGCAGTTTTTCTCTGTCTCCTCCAAAGCTCACCATCTACATTGAAAATCCCATTTCCAAGCAGCACTTCCATGTATGAATGATACACTTCACCCTTCATAATTTCGCATCAACCTCTCAAATTCTCAAAAACCATAAGCAACCCAAAAATGAAAAGAAAAAAAAACATGATGGCATTGGAAATATGTTTGTTTTGTCTTCAGACGTTTTTATCAACAATAATTTAATGAGCAATACGGTCAGCATGTGAGCGACCTCATGCTTATTACATGAGATATCTGTCACTTCATCCACAACTTTTGACTCTTAAGACCGATTTACCTTGGGATAATTGGGGAAGTTGGTCTTGAGAACATGTTCTACATTTGCAGGATCAGCAATGTAAGTGTAAGTGGTGAAGGGCATGGGAACCACAACAGTTTTGGACTCTGACAAGTACTTGACAAGCCAATCATGCATCCTATCATAGTTTGTGAGCTGCTCGATCGCTGCCCCCACGAGTGGCCATGTCTTGGGGCCTTTCTTGTTCCTCTGGCCCCATCTGTGGATGAAGATCCATGACAGAACCATGCAAGCCACCATCAACATGCTCATGTTTCTCACCTCCTCTGAAACAAGAAAGAAAAAAAGAAAGTGAAGTTTTGATGATATTCTGTGGCATAGATGAAGCTGTTTCTTATAACAGGCATAAGAAAAATCAGGAGTCATGAAGCTTATGAGTTATCTGTATTTCAACAATCTTTCTGTGCTGAGAAGAGACTTTCGGATTATTTAATGTTTCATCTCTTTTGCATCCTTAAACAAAACTCAGCCTACTTCTCCTCCTACAAACTACTAAAATTTAAGTCATTCAAAAATTGTAAGGCTTGACCAATATCTCAGTTTCATACTTTTTATATATTATTATTAATAAAGAACAATCAATAAATTTCTGTACACATGATCTCTTGACCCTTGACCCTTCCTCATAAAGCTGCTATGAACTATCTGGATAAGAATATTAATTGACAGAAAGTCTACATAATTTAGTGCACACTTTACCCATAGACTTGGTTTTTGATGGAATTGGGTACAGCTTCAGCTTTTTCTTTATAAATTGCTTGTAAAACTGGATTTTAGCATCTGGGTCATGCTCATATTTTCATTTAAAGAAGATAATGATGCATCAGATTCAAGATTCAAGAAGACATAAAATTTGAAACAGATCTTCACATAACAAGAGCTGTATGTTATAGAGTACAGTTCAGTTTGTGTAAGAAAGCAAAGTCAACTGCAAACAATTTTTTACAAATTTTTTCTTTTCTCGTATTCTTTCTTTCTATTTTATGTCACTGGAACTGATAAGTCATTGGGTTCATTAAAAATGGCTGGTTCGTTATTTGGAGCTTCCCTGAATCCGAGTACTGGCACGACCCGTCGCCTAGCTGAACTTTTTGAGGTTGGACAGTTCCAGAAACATGTCCTATGTTGTTTTGGAAGTGAAATGAGGATGTGTTGTATGAATGGTCAGTTAAGAGCTGTGAGATTGGACCCAAATCCATTTCCAGTATGTGAGAAAGTGACCATGTTCTGGGCATTTTCAACATTTCTTGTTGCTCATTAGCCCCAATACTATGTTCATTTGTTGCTGCTTGTAATGTTTCTGTTGCTGTACTAAACTGAAACTGAAAATTTTTGTTGTCCACCATTTTCTCCTCCAAATCAGTCCTCCCCATGTGTCTCTTCTTGTAGATCCTACATAGGACCCAGTCGTCCAGCTGAAACACAACAACAAAAGTCTAACTCAGTAAGTATTTTAAAGTCTGACCCACTTAAAAACTCAAACTGATGAGCAGAGATTCATATATGATTCACATATTTTAAACGTTAGACTCTAAATAACTAACAAAAGACGCTTACCCTCATGGATCCGCCCTTGGCGGGTCTTTTCTTGGAATCTAATAATCGATACTCGTGCATGATCCAATCAGTCTTCACGCCCTTGGGAGGCCTGCCCTTGTAGAAAACAAGGGCCTTCTTGACCCCAACATACTTACAAGCACTGTAAATGGCCTTATCAGTGCCTGTGGCCTTCCAATAACCCGACACCGTGGCCCGATTGGGCCTGACTCCGTTCGGATACTTCCGGTCACGGGGAGTGAAGAAGTACCATTCATTCTCTCCAAACTCAGTTTTCTCTGAAAATCCAAATTTCACAAAAAGGGGTCAATGTAACAGTACTATACAAGTAGCTAATCAAGAAAAACAATAATTTGGTGTGAACATGTAAACATGAAATTTCTTGGGGACTAACCTGGCAATTGCCAAGGATCAAACTTGTAAATATCAACTTCTGGGATTATGGAGACAGGGCATGGCTTGGAGGTTGCTTGGTTTTTAAGGTAGTACATGATCAATTCTTCATCAGTTGGGTGGAACCTAAACCCAGGTGGAAGATCACATGAAGAACCCATTTTTTTTTATTGAAAAAACAAATCTTGAGGATTTTTCTTATCCAAAGAAAGAAAAAGAAATAGTTTTTGCTCAAGAGGGGTGTTTGGGAGGTGAGAAAATTCAAAGGGGGTGAAGATAGAAAAGAGGGTGTTTGAAATGTTTCCAAGGTGTGGGCTGCTCCTTTTATTTGTGTTGGGCTTTTGTCGCTTTGTGGAGTGAAGCTGATTGGTTTCAATTTTTATTAGTTTTAATTAATTGGAATATTCGAATCTTAAATTCGAAAATAAGCAATTCAACTCGATTACATATACAACGCGTGTGTAATTAAATAAGTAATAAATTAAGAGTTTTGTGAGTTTCATAAAATTTTGAGGCTTTAGTCAAACTCATTTATCGAAGAAATGAAAATTTGAATTTAATTTGGAATTAATTATTGTGAAACCAGTCAAATACCAACAAATCGTTAAAATCTCATTTTCTTTGACCGTTCCACCGTTATTATTAGTGGGATTGGGCAAAACCCATTAATGGTTTCACCTTTTTATCTTTTCTTGTAGATATTTCTTGTGGTGGGCCTAGTGTCAACATCCAGAAATTTCTAAAAGAAGAATATTTAATTTATTTATTTTTAATTAAAATTTAAGATAAAAAATAGATTAATAAAACAAGATTCAAGCTTAGATATTTTTTATGAGAAGAAATATATAAAAATCTGAGTCAAGAATACGAGCGGATATTATGATTTAATGAAAGATAAAGTTGCAGTTTTACCACTCGACTAGAAAAATATTTTTATAATCTTAAATAATATTATTTAAGTAAGGGCATATACAATTCTCGAATTTTGAATAAAAAATGTGCAATTTTCAAATTCTCGAATCGAAAGGAGTAATTGCCCCTTTATATATCTTTTCTCGATCCACCTCTGAGTTGGGTGTGGAAAATAAGTCCAATTAGGGATGATATTATTCCTCGTCCCCAACGGGATCCGATGCCCAACTCTTTTTCAGAGCAAAATATCCTCAAATCCGAACATGAATGAAGAGGGGATAGGACAAAGTATCCTCGCTCCACCCAACCCCTCCCTAATATGTTAAAAATAATATATTTTTTTAAATGCATATTTAATAAACAATAATATATCTAATATAATATTTATTAAGTTAATATTTTAAAATTATTTCTAGTTATAAATGAAAAATATGAAATTTATGTACCAGTCGGGAACCCGTCTCTCCATTAAAAAATAAAAATATTAAGATTGTCAAATCCGCCCCTAATCCGCTCTAAACCATCCCTAGGCTCAATGGAGCGTGAAAGTGACACGTGGCACTTCCGGAAAGGATGGAGTAGGATAAGAATA